>JAXIVD010005308.1:0-29984 GCA_036785275.1 Cancer borealis
AGTGAACATAACTAACTCAACTTTCATTATTATTATTATTATCATTGATATATTCGTTTTCTTTAAAGTTTCCTAGAATTAAGACCCCAAAAAATACAAAAATAAACACAAGAAAAGATAAATAACATGATAAGTGAAGACGAGGCAAATATTATCACTGTGTTGCATTATCATCTCTCGTTAGCTAAACATCACTCACACGACAGCCTGGGAGATAGAGCGAGAGAGAGAGAGAGAGAGAGAGAGAGAGAGAGAGAGAGAGAGAGAGAGAGAGAGAGAGAGAGAGAGAGAGAGCTTGTTTACATCCACTGGAATTGCTTTCATTGCTTTGCACAGCTTTCTAACTATTTTTTTGTGTACCATCATCACCAACAACATCTCTCTCTCTCTCTCTCTCTCCTCTCTCTCTCTCTCTCTCTCTCTCTCTCTCTCTCTCTCTCTCTCTCTCTCTCTCTCTCTCAGCATCGTCCGTTCACCCGTTTGTCATCCATGCAGAGAATCTCGATTTGTCATCCACCGCCCACTGACAGCACCCTTGTGTGTGTGTGTGTGTGTGTGTGTGTGTGTGTGTGTGTGTGTGTGTGTGTGTGTGTGTGTGTGTTGATGAATTACTGAGTTGCCTGATTATTGAGAATGTGGTACTACATATGTATATAATTATCTCTACTTGTCCTGTGTGTGTGTGTGTGTGTGTGTGTGTGTGTGTGTGTGTGTGTGTGTGTGTGTGTGTGTGTGTTTGCACGCACACACACACACACACACTCACTTTCATCTCCCAATGCAGTTTCCAATATCCCCAAACGAAAGAAAATTCATTATTATCATCATCATCATTATTATTATTTCCACGCAAAAGGACAAATATGACATCAATTATCATTAAAAAAAAAAAACACACAACCCAAAAAAGAAAAAAAACTAACCAAAGAAACACGAGACGAAACATAAAAACAACAACAGTGAGTGATAAAGAAAAAAGGCAAAGAGGTGCACGAGGAAAAAAAACAACGGAAGAGAAGAGAGAGCGAGGAGGAAGATGGACAGTAATTAATATCAGATGTTCAGAGAGGCAGACAGCAGCAGGAGGAGGAGGAGGAGGAGGAGGAGGAGGAGGAGGAGGAGGAGGAGGAGGAGGAGGAGGAGGAGGGAGGAAGAAGAAGGAGATAATAAGAGATGAACAAGGAGAGAAAAAAATATAAGACAATACAAGAAAAAAACCATAAAAATATATAAAAAAAAAAATAAACCAAAAAACACGAATATAAAAATAAACGAGAAATCGCACACAACTAAAAAAAAAAAAACACAAAGAAAACGGAAGATGGAAACAGAAAAAAATAAAATAAAACTGAACAACACGAAGCAATGCAACGTAAAAAAAAAAAAAAAAAAAAAAAAAAAACTTAAACAAAAAAAATATAAAAAATCCTCATACTCTATATACCCAAATGGCAATAATGTTAGAGTGGCAGGAGAGGAGGAGGAGGAGGAGGAGGAGGAGGAGGAGGAGGCTACAGGCTAAGCCACTCGTGTTCCCAAAGCACGTAGGTAGCCCAGGGCGGAGGCGGCAACCCACGGTGATCAAGCTCGCCTCAGAGTGAACAAATACGCGAGGTTAATAACAAATAGCTATATAAATAACAACAAAAATAGGGCCTAGAAACCTATCTGTCCATTAGCTTATTTTGTCCCCAATATTTACACTAGACTAATTATCATATTTCATACCCCATTATTTTCAGGGCGCCTTCCCCCCCCCCCTTGGAGTTATGGGGTAATTATGAAATATGGACTAGCGGACTTAGTTATTGGCTTTACCTTCTATTAACAGCAAGTATTTTTTGGGAGTATACGTATAGATAAGCATTAGGTTTTAATATCTATCGGGATGAGGAAGGCGTGAAGGCGGCGGTGAGAGAACGTCAATCAAGGCATCAATTTGGGGGGAACTGGCGATTCGGGGCCTCAAGCTGGTCCCTTAACATGACCTTGAAACATACGACTCTTCTGATTGGTGAGTGTTGAAACGTAGTGCTGAGGTGAGAGGGGTGAGAGGGGTGAGAGGGGTGTGTAGAGAGTGTGTATAATAATAACACGAGCGGTGAGGCGGTGTGCTGATACCTCGGTGATTGGAATTTTATAATGTTATCGTGCGCCTCGAGAGTAGGAATTCTGGGCATCCTCACCTGGCGGGGAGTACCTGGAGGATACCTGAACACCCGAACACCCTTACCGCCGCGCCACCACACCATCACAACACCTTGACGAGACACCACTCCACCGCACTCCTTCCCTTCTCTCTTTCTTTCTTTTCCCTTCCCTCCAGCGGCTTCCTCCTCCTTCACCTCCCTTCCCTCGCTACTCATTCACCCACAAAGCACCTCTTCGCTCCCAAAATCCTCCCGCAGCGGACTAAGGGAGAGAAGGACTGACAAACTCCTCCCTTAACTATGGCTAAAGTTTTCTCCCTCCCTCCTTCCCTCCGTCTCCTCATCACCACTACACCACGACGGGTACCACGGGTGTGTAAGGCTGGTTAGTTAGGGAGAGGAGGGAGGGAGGGGGAGGGGAGATGAGAGTCGAAGGGGGGGGTCTATGAAGGGGTGTGGGGAGGGAGTGTTGGGGGAGGGAGACAAGATTCACCCAACCTCGTTAAGTCGGAGTCAATGATCCACTAATCTCTAATCGCGGCGTGAAGCACACTTGGTTAAATTTTGCGAACAGGGACTAGTTTGCAGTGCGGAGGCGGGTGTGCGGAAACAACCCTTCGCAGCGGAGGAATATGGACGTTGCAATATTAAACTGAGGTCATAGTTCGCGGCCATATCGCTGCTCGACGGAGGTGGAGCTCTCACTTACACACCGCTGCCACCCCGACACAACGCCGCTAAACCTTACTTCAACTTAAAACCACACCCACTAACGACGAGGACCCGCCGCCCAGACCCTCACCCCGTACCCACGTCACTCCTACGAACTACAAGGGGGATAGGAGCAGCTTCAGGACGCCTAGGATCTTATACACGTTAGGGGGCTGCGGGTATGCCTCGGTAGGACCCATGAGACGGTAGTGGCTGAGTCCTGGGACGGCCTTACCTCCTACCACTCCACACTACCCCCTGCCACCCTTTACCATCTTGTATGCTCTTTTTTCCCCCTGCCAGCTCCCTTCTTCACTGAGTAGTTCCTCCCCCTGTCACCCTCTCCCCCTGCCCCCTGCCACACCACCGTGACTACGTGTGAGTTGTTATCCTTACAGGGGCAGGATGGCCTCAGGGACACTCACAGCTGGATCATCGCTAATTTAAGTCTTTGAAGCGGTGGGCGATACGCACGATCTGCCTCCCGCCGCCTGCCTCGCCCAGCACCCCGAGACGTGGGGACCTGCACGTGAGGAGTCCTGCGAGGTGATGAGGAACCGTGTGAAGTACTAGATGGACATGCTAACTAAGTACTTTGGGAGTTACATATGTGCTGTGTAACGGAGCTTTTAGTGTGATATTGGTGAACGTAACATCACTATCACTGTTATTGTTTTAGTGATGTTGCCTCCTTGTCCTGCACATCATCACCACATCATCACTAAAGCCACGAAGAACACCACACAGGCTATGCAAATGTTATATCAAAATAGTCACGAAATGAAGAACTGTATCACTGGTTTTCGTTTTGCTACGAGAACAAAATCCACAACTATTACTCACTAGATCGTAAATAGTGAATCGAAAAATATTATCAACTAAACCGAGACGGCGATAAAGCGACAGATAAGTATACTGATAAATAAAAGGGCAAATTGCGATGTAAGAAGATAAAATTGAAGGTAAATACATATATTACCATTGACGAATATGCTTTACAATATTACTGAAGTCTTAAGAGTAGTAAAATAAATTGTAGATTAATATTAAACGTATATTTTTTGGGTCTAGCGAGAGAGGGGAAAAAAACATACTTGAATAAAATATAATAATAAAAATAGTAATAGTAATAAAAAGAAAATAATATTGATAATAATAATAATAATAATGATAATAAAATAAAACTAAAAATCATGAAACAACGGTAATGATAATAATAATAATAATGATAATGAAACAAAAATTATTTAACCACATTTCACCACAACCACAAACACACCAAAACACACAAAGGGATCCACCTAAACTGCAACACACACACACACACACACACACACACACACACACACACACACACACACACACACACACAGAAACGGACTAGCGAGCACAAAATATATTATCCAGAGTCAAATAAACTAGGTACAACTCTTTTTTTCTCTCTCTCTCTCTCTCTCTCTCTCTCTCTCTCTCTCTCTCTCTCTCTCTCTCTCTCTCTCTCTCTCTCTCTCTCTCTCTCTCTCTCTGCAATTCCCGCGCATTCACTCACTTATTCCCGCTGCAAAAACGTGCTCAACACAGCTCCGAAGTGAGGCTTAATTCGACGGCGTAAAATAATGCAGCAAGAATATCATTGCAATATAACTAATGCGAGTTATGGCTTCATCACCATAATGCAGCTAATTATAACCTGGCCTGCGATAATGGTGCGAGAAATTGAGTTATATCACTTCTGCTCCGCCGCCATTATGCTGCTGATGATGATGATGATAGTGATGATGATGATAATAGTGATATGATGATAAAAATAATGAAATTCCTTCTTTTCTAGCATTGAAAAACTATATTATTGTTATTATTATTAACATTATCATACGAAAAAAAATATAAAAAAACCCATGAAATAACATAAATATTCAATAGTACTGTTTATTTTACTTCGAATTGAGAGAGTGAGATAGCGACAGAGAGTGAGTGAGAGAGAGAAAAAAAATTGATGAACCTAATTTTCTCATTTATTGGTTGGAACACTTGGGTTTCTGCATGGCGGTGTGTCTCATGCATACTTTCAACGGCTCATCAATACTAAAGGTGGTGTGGGTTTTTTTTTTTTTTTCTTACATGGAAGCTGTTTAATAGAGAGTGTTAGCTTGAAAGACAGCCGGAGAAATGCAATAAAGACAGCCTTATTATTTATTGAATGCCTCTCTCTCTCTCTCTTTCTATTTTTTTTTCTGTCTCTCTCTCTCTCTCTCTAACATTTTTTTCGGTCTAATGTAAAAGTTCAACAAAAAATGAAAATTACACAACAAAAACTAACCCCCTCAAAAAATAAGTCGCTATGAATAATATTATACATTACGTTATTATTTTTTTTATTATTATTATTCATACGGAAAAGATGTATAATTTTCATCAATCTCATTTCCCGTATATTTTTTTTTGCGCCGTGTTCGTATGTATGTATGTATGTATGTATGTATGTATGTATGTATCCATCCATCATAATGTGTAAGGGACGTATTAACTTATTACCTTCCGTGTAAAAGGGATGTATGTGCACCAATTACCTGACCTCATTAGCGCCGAAAATATAGGATTATAATGTGGAAATCGAAATGAGAATACTTGTTACTTCTCATTTTTTTCTCTCTCTCTCTCTCTCTCTCTCTCTCTCTCTCTCTCTCTCTCTCTCTCTCTCTCTCTCTCTCTCTCTCTCTCTCTCTCTCTAAAGTTTATCTATATCTTTGCAAAATACGCTTCATTTTATTTTTTTCTTTCGTTTTTTTCGTTTAAATCCAGTCTGTCCTTCCCGTAATAATAATAATAATAATAATAATAATAATAATAATAATAATAATAATAATAACAACAACATGCAAGCGTGGTAGGTACATAATGAGAGGAAATACAACAAAAATATGACAGTTCTAATTGTGTGTGTGTGCATGAGTGTATGTATGTATGTATGTATGTATGTGTGTGTGTATGTATGTATATGTGTGTGTGTGTGTGTTGCGTAGTTTTCCATCGCTTCAGATCGAGCCGTGAGGTAATTGCAACACTGTATTGCAGGAATGCATCATCATTTATCAGCCTCAGCCTAACACACTGTATTACCAACACCATTTTTGTTCCACATTGTATCGGCGGCGTTGTATTTAGTGCATTAATTGTATGAGAGAGAGAGAGTGTGTGTATGTGTGTGTGTGTGTGTGTGTGTGTGTGTGTGTGTGTGTGTGTGTGTGTGTGTGTGTGTGTGTGTGTGTGCGGGGCAGGACACCCGTGAGACGGGGCGGGGCGGGAGGCGCCTCATAAATCACTCTGACGTCACCCTCAGCGCCCCACCAGCTCCTCGTCCTCATTAACGCTATAAAATCATTTGGAGAAAACACCACCTTTTTTTAACAATTATTTTAAGAGAAAGAGGAGGAGGAGAAGGAGGAAGAGAAGGAAAAGGAGATGTAAATAGACAGATTTGCACATACGAAGAGGAAGATAAGGGAGAGTAGGAGGAGGAGGAGGAGGAGGAGGAGGAGGAGGAGGAGGAGGAGGAGGAGGATGCCTACTACTAGAGGAACTGCTTCCCTCATTACTTCTTCCTGTCACGTCAAATTAAGTCCAACTGTCTTACACTGTCGCATTTTACGCGGCGGCGGCGGAGAGGAGGAGGAGGAAGAGGAGGAAGAGGAGGAGGAGGAGGAGGAGGAGGAGGAGGAGGAGGAGGAGGAGGAAGGCAACACTCTAGACTTGAAGGGAACACAACTAAGATTTCACGGTCAACCTTTAACTGTTATTATTTTGGTAAAGGGAGAGACGGTCTGGGTCGGCTGTTTTAGAGAGAGAGAGAGAGAGATAGAGAGATAGATAGAGAGAGAGAGAGAGAGAGAGAGAGAGAGAGAGAGAGAGAGAGAGAATAATTAAACCTAGAAATATAACCTACAAGACTGAGAGAAAAAAATATGAATTCATTTGATCAATCCAGAACCTTGGAACTGAATTTAATAAGTACTCCTCCTCTTCTCCTTTTTCTTCCTCCTCCTCCTCCTCCTCCTCCTCCTCCTCCCTCAGGCACCTCGCTAAGCACAATGCTGAAGACGACGCGAAAATAACCTGAATCAATTTTATGTAATTGTCGAAACGAAACCATAAATCATTTCTCAGAAGAACGACAGAGTGTTGGGGAGGAAGGAAAGGGAGGTAAAGGGAGAGGAAAGGGAGGGAGGTAAGGGAGGAAAAGGGAGGGAGGGAAGGGAGGAAAAGGGAGAAAAAGGGAGGGAGGAATGGGAGGGAGATAAGGAAGTGAAATAATCAAAGCAAAGAATATTGAAATAAAAACAATAAATGCATAGATAGAGTAATAGATACATAAACAGATAGACAAATCGATAGATAGATAGATAGATAAACAGGTAAATAGATAAAATGAATAAAATAAATAACAAAACACTAAAAAAAAAAAACAATCACTAAAATCATACGAATCAGCAATATTTTTTTTTTTAGTAGAAATTCGCTACAACAACAAAAAAAAATATTACGCATCAAATAATTAGACATTTATTACCAAGAATCGATTCCCGCGTCAGGAGTATAATGAGTGTGATTCAAACAGGTGAAAGAGTTTGCAATTAATTCCCAAAATGACACAACACTCGCAATGACAAAATATAGAACGCAACAGAAAATATAATAATAATAATAATAAATACGTAGAAATAGAAATAGAGATAGAGATAGAGATAGAGAGAGAGAGAGAGAGAGAGAGAGAGAGAGAGAGAGAGAGAGAGAGAGAGAGAGAGTTCATGTCCTTCCCTCCATCTACTCCCTTGAGACTCACCCAACTGAACCTCACTAAGGACACAGATATCAAACCGTAATATTTTGGAGGCAAACCCAGACGCCCCTCAACCTTGCCTCCTCCTCCTCCTCCTCCTTCAAATCTTCATCCTCCTCCTCCTACTACTATTACTATTTATAAACGGCATTTGAATGTAAATAAAATAGTCTATATACTATTTTGCAAAGTGTATGAACGAAATAATAATAGTCTGTCTAGTAGTAGTAGTAGTAGTAGTAGTAGTAGTAGTAGTAGTAGTAGTAATAGTGGTAGTAGTAGCAGTAGTAGTGCTTTGTTTACTTCAAAAATATATTATAAACCGCTGATGTACAAAATTTTCCGTGTATACAAACAGAAAGCGCATCGGAGAATATTTTTAAAGTGGTGTTTGGTGTTTTATCATTATCATTATTATTATTATCATTAGTATTATTATTATTATTATTATTACTCTTGGTGTTCAAACGCAGTGGCACCAAGCTAAGTCATCCATCAACTGTCAACTGTCTGTATAGAAATAGTGGTGTAATGGATCACTAACTGCCTCGTTCTCAATCAATACACACACACACACATACACACACACACACACACACACACACACACACACACACACACACACACTAAACTAAAGAATATATAAGGACTATTTCCATAAACGAGCATGTTGTGTGTGCATGTGCATTTGTGTGTGCGTGTGTGTGCAATAGTTCACGTCCATGCTAGATAAACCGTGTATGTATAAACCAACCTCGACTATGTGTACGTAATCCAAACACACTAAAGCTACCGATGTGTGCGTAAAATCCATCCTATGTGCACGAAATAGAGAGAGAGAGAGAGAGAGAGAGAGAGAGAGAGAGAGAGAGAGAGAGAGAGAGAGAGAGAGAGAGAGAGAGAGAGAGAGAGAGAGAAAATTTATATCGCGACTCTCATATCTGTTGGTGTTACTATTATTTCCACCACTAATACCGCCATGGACACCGATTCGCTATTCACGCCGGCATTGCAGACACTAAATTCTGCTTACTGAGAGGATAAAAAGGACGGCGCGGGGAAAAAAAACAGGAGTACAAAAATAAATAAATAAAACAGTTAGAGTCGTGTTTGTCAAGTGGGCCGCATTTTCCGCCATCATGATGACGTCACACACCTGATGGAGGAGGAGGAGGAGGAGGAGAAGGAGGAGGAGGAGGAGGGGGAGAGCGGGTGACACTGCATGTGACGATAATTTACGACCCGACCTCTAATTTCGTCCGCATATTTACCGCCGCTTATATTTGGGTTGGAATAAATGCCTTCCGACATAAAGACATAAGCCAAGCCTCGCGAACCCTCAATCTTCCAATAAAGTGAGTGATGAAAAATACTGCAAAACTAACTTATTATACCAGGCTCCACGCGGCGTCCCGGGGGATTCCTGCGGGAGTGACATGGAGTTGGGTAAGGTAGACAGACAGATAGACAGACAGACAGACCCTTGGTACATTTTCTTTCACTCCTTGTTCATTCTTAGCGTTTAATGTCGATTTTCCCGCCGGTTTATATATGTTCTTTCCGGCCTTGGGAGACAGACTGGTGGGGCGTCACGAGGCGTATCGCATGTTGAGTAATGCTGAAGGAACGATTGGTCAGTGAAGCAGCGCTGTTCTACCACCTTCAACCACCCTCCCGCAGCCCCACGCGCCCAGCCATCCAGACCCGACGCAGATGTGACCCAGCGTCGCCCCGGAGCCTGTCTGTGACGCCTCGGGTGGTCGCAGGTAACCTCTCCTTCTTCCCTCCTCTCTCCCTCACCTCCATCATCACCTCTACCTATCCCTCTCCCTTGTCCTTCCTCAGCCACCCGCCTTACCCTTTCCACGACACACACACACTCGTCTTCCCTCCCGCCAGTCCGCCATTCTGAAGGAAACACCGTCGCCTACACAACATTAATTCGAAGCTGACTATTTGCAAGCGTCAAGGGGATGTTGCGTGAGCCAAGGTTCCTGCGTGGTGTTTGTGCGTGCAAGTCTGCAATGAGTGCGGTGTGTGCGTGGTGGTGCGACGTTACCACCACCACCACCACCACCACCTAGGGCACTGCAGTGTGGTTGATGGCGGGCGCAGGGTAGGGTAGGGTATACCAGATCATGATTAGCTGTACACGTAACCCCCAACAAGAATTAGCTACCGGTGAATCCCGTGAATCATCAATAATAAAAATGGGGGACGGGAATAAATTACACATAGAGGGTAAATATATTGACCTAATGAATATCTGATTACTAAATGAGAACCACTTGCTCCCCGCCGCCCCCTATCCCCCCCTGCGCCCCCCTCGACGCTATGGCACCACGACCACAACCTTTAGCGTCACCCACAGCAGCTGCCTGAGACCCAAACCCACAACGACGCCCGCCGACCTTATCAAGATCCCTTTGCAATGGCCACACCCACGTCAACGACCCATAATAACGACCACAGCCACACCACCGCCTTCCAACCACACCAACCAACCCTCAAGCACCAACAGACACACCAATCACCCGTCAAGAAGTAACAGCCACACCAGCAACCACCTTCTAAATGACCTTTGGGAGTCACGTTTAGGGATTTCCTACCCAGCGGCGACCTGCCTTGACCCAGGCCCCACCCACGCTGACCTGACCTATCACCTGACCTGACACGACCCGCTTAACTCATTAACTTCGGCCGGGTTTTCCGCAAAGTTCGCATCGCTTCCACCACGCAGCGTCGGGAAGGGAGAGGACGGGAGGGTCGGGGCGGCGAGGGTGCGAACGAAAGGGAGTGAGAGTATTCGTGCCTCAAATTGGATTAATCCCTGGCTTGGTGTATCGGTTGTCACCCAGCGGGGAGGAGCAGAGGGTGAGGGAGAGTGGGACACACACACACACACACACACACACACACACACACACACACACACACACACACACACACACACACACACACACACACACACACCTTGTAGTGAGGTCGCCCGCCAGCACTCAAGTTCTCATCGCCGTTACCTCCGGCCGGAAACGACACTCACAGCCACCGCCTCCTTCCTCTCCTCCCTCCCCGACGCCGCGAGGAAGAAGGCGAGAGGGAGGGAGGAAGGAACAACAGAGGCATAATCTAGGGAGAGTAATAGCACCCCCACTGCCCGCCACGCTCCGTCACCGTCGATACAAAAATAACCATTCACCTACCGTACACACACTCACACTCACACTCACAGTCACACACTCACACACTCTCACGCACACACATCCAGGAAAATAAATAAACACCCCCGTCGGTGCAGTCACACACCAGCAGCGGAGCACAACGCTAAGATTCCCTCTCTCTCCTTCAGTGGAAATGTTATACAAGGAATCACGGGTTTAAGGTTTCCCGAAGCCAGACCGAAAACACATCCACCTCCTCCTCCTCCTCCTCTATACCGTCACTTGAACCACTTGACGGCGCACACACACACACTCACGAACACACGCTACGCCCATCCACTTTAATTAACTGGTATACGAATGCACGAAATAATATTACAAAGACTGCCTTACATGGCTATTTTGTAACCCTTAATTATTAGGGAAAACTGACCCCATGAAGTTTGTTGTTAACGGAGCACTGAAGACTTTCTATATAGTGTCCCTGTCCCTTCCCTTCCGTCCCTCAACCCCTCCCTTCCCTTCCCTTCCATACACATGCCAGCAAATCGTTCGCTTAAGAGTAAAACTAATCCGGTTATCGGGGTACTTATCCGTCCGGTATTATCCATTGGGTAGACCGGCCGTTGTTGTTGTTGTTGTTGTTGACGTTGTTGTTGTTGTTGTTGATGTTATTGTGTTCTTGAAGTCGGTGATGGTGGTGTTATTCTTTGGTAGCGGTGGCGGCTTTTGAAGGAGGACGGTAGGATGTAGGTTTTTCTTTTTCTGAGTTGGTTGTGTTCACGCCGTCACTGTTACTATTACCTTCACCGCCGCCGCCGCCGCCACACTCTCCACCGTCACTGAACACTGACAATCTCCATCACACTCACCACGATTCCGTATCTCATTTCTATTTCCTTCACTGAACAACACA
The DNA here is from genome assembly GCA_036785275.1 of Cancer borealis. Lineage (NCBI taxonomy): Eukaryota > Metazoa > Arthropoda > Malacostraca > Decapoda > Cancridae > Cancer > Cancer borealis. The sequence goes on from JAXIVD010005308.1 coordinate 11,776, forward strand.
CTGGAATCACGCAGCTCTTTTTTTTCCTCCTTTCCTTTCCTTTCCCACACCACTACTTTACTTCCTCTTTTTCCGATCATCCACAAGTTCGCTCCTTTTATTTCCTTCTGGAGCCAAACGAGCCACTCTAAGACAACCTACAACGTGAGCGAAGGTGTTGTGTTGGGCCACGCCTCAGGGTAACCTCACTCACAACCCATGCCGCCCTTGTACACGGCACGGGGCAGGGGACACTGACGCACCTGTTTGGAAAAGACGGCGATGTCCTCGTTGAAAGATTCTGAAGAGCAGACGTCGCCGCCAGCCACACCGGGCTCCCGCGGCGTACATGTTGCGAGTTCACACTTCTCGAAGATCAGCGCCAACAAGGGAAACAGCGGGTGCCTGCCGGAGGGAACACAGTATGAGGACAAAATCAAAGGTAACAGTAGTATGACATCATAATATACATTCAATTCATAACACATAGGAGGAAGAAGATAAGGTAATAAAGGAGAGATGTCATAGATGGTTCTCGGCCGCGTGGAATGTTATAATAATGTAACACGAGGATGAGTGAGGTAAGTGTCGGCCGGCGTGGAGTTGGACGTCAATTTAGAGGCAGAGCGGAATACAAGGAATGAATGGCGATGCTAAGGAGTCCCAAGGATGTCCAAGGATGCCCGTGCCGCGCCCTCCCATGTCCTACAATGTATCATTTACTTCCTAACAGCCGCCACGCCACCCAAGCGGAAGGACACTAAGGAATCTTACATCCACGCAGCGCCGTGCCCTTAGAACACCATCATCGCACCAGATTTCCCTTGTGCAGCTTCCTCGTCCTCCTCCTCCTCCCCCACCTCCCTCCGTATCACTTGGTCGAGGTAATCCAATCTCTTAATCGGCAGTCAAGGGTTTCCAAGGTTTCACGCCTATCTAAGGTCTCCTTAACATCAATCTCTGCTGCTTCCCTCCACTCTCCTTCCTTCCTCTTCCTCCTCCTCCTCCTCCTTGTGCATGCCCCGCGCCCAGCCGTCTTCCGTCACGAAAGGTAAAAGAGACGAGAATACTCACATTTTAACCCCAAAATCACCGATAATCACCTTAAGCTTCCAAATTTATTCCTAATTCTTCGCCTGTTGGAGGTAGTTTAGAGATATCATCATCACATGCACCTCATCTCACCTTCACCTGCATCGCCTCACTTTCACCCTGCCCCCCTTGAACCAAAACGCCCCCCCCCTACTGTCCCAATTCCCCTAGCTTTAATCTCCCATTCCTCCTCATTCCCCAGACTGCCTAATGACGCCCCGCTCCTCCCCGGGTTGTGAGAAGGTGGAAGGAGGTGAGGAGGAAGGACGGGGACACAGCGTCTTCCTTCCTTCCCCAGCGATGATCATAATTGCGGCTGCTGCCTCTTAATAACACCCAAGCCTCGAGGTGGGTCACGTCAACTCCACACACACGCCAGGTGCACCCACGACCACGAGGAGGAGGAGGACGAGGAGGACGAGGAGTGAAGGAATGAGGAGGAGAATCGAGCGCTTTTGAAACACGGACTTAAAACATAATTACGTTAATAAAATGGATTTATATATAAGTGAAGAAAGATGGATGGAAAATAAATATACAATGAGGAATAATAATATTTCGTATACCAAAATATTAAAAGTAATGAAACAAGTCGGAACGTAAAGAAACAAAACAACACTCACTTTCACCTTCAACTCATAAAGAAAAGAAAAGAAAAGAATAAACAAAGAACACAACTAATCAGACAGCAAAACAAAAAAACACACCAAAACAAAAACCATGAAAAAAACACGAACAAAAAAACAAGAAAAGTCAAACAAAAACAAAACAAAAAAACGCCCCCCCCCCTCCACCGCCCCCCTCACCAAAAAATTATGAACTAGCTAACGAAGAATAGAAAGACTCTGGCACAACCTTGGACCTTCTTCACCCACGGGACTCAAGCCTAACGTAGGTTCTTGATCCTCAGGGCGGGAGGACGCGGGAGCACTCACGACTGCCTTGACGGAGGGACGCGAGGGAGGGGAAAAAAACCCACCGGTGACACGCCAAGGACCCAGAGGAGGAGAAGGAGGAGGAGGAGGAGGAAGAAGAAAAGAACACGTAGAGGAAGGGTAGGTAATAGGATAAGGGAGCAACTAAGGAATATAAGAAAGTAACAAAAAAGAGACAGAGAAAAGAAGGGTAATAAGATAAGGAAATAACGAAAGAATATGAGACGAGGATGAGGGAAGGGAAAAAAAGTGAGATAAAAGAGGAAGTAAGAGGAATAAGAGAAGTATGTAAGGGGAGTGAAGGAAGTCATTGGGTTAGAGTGAAGGGCAAACAGTCTTACATCTCAGATTGGTGACGTCACAACATGGACATCCGTCACGCTTATTATGAGAGTCAACATATCGGCCGCGAGGAGAACTTACATACAGTGAGTGAGTGGGTTGGCTCTCTCTCTCTCTCTCTCTCTCTCTCTCTCTCTCTCTCTCTCTCTCTCTCTCTCTCTCTCTCTCTCTCTCTCTAATGGACGTCAAGAAACAATAAACTTCAAGCATACCTAAAAAATACATAAAAACAACGATGCTCTTGTGTCTCTGAATCTCTCCACACACACCAACACATACACACACACACACACACACACACACACACATACACACACACACACACACTAACTATCCTACATAACACACACACACATTCCTACAGCACCGTAGAACACACACCAACACGAACATACTTATAACACACAAGAACACAACATCAACTCCTTACACCCTCAAATCACCTCAAAAATCATAAACAAATCCTAACTAACAAGAAGAACATTACGAATAGGAGTCATTTCCAACTACCTACTGCTCAGCTTCAGGTGGTGCTGAGGTGAAGCGAGGGATGAGGGATGAGGGATGAGGGATGATAGATGAGAAGGGGGAAGGATGGAGGGAGGGACACAGGGGCGGAAGGAAGGAAAGGAAGGAGGGAAAGGGAGAGAGAGGAATGGCGGTAGATGAAGGGGGAGAAAGGTGTTGTTCAATCGCCTTTGTATTGTAGGGTGGGCAGGCGGCTTACTGTAGAGAGAGAGAGAGAGAGAGAGAGAGAGAGAGAGAGAGAGAGAGAGAGAGAGAGAGAGAGAGAGAGAGAGAGAGAGAGAGAGAGAGAGATTAACGGTTCTAAATAAAGGGGTGTGTGTATGTGTGTGTTAAAAATGTGGATTCCAGCAGTATAGGAAATAAATAATCTCCGCTAATCGATAGGAAGGTCTAAAGAGCAAGACGCGGAAAAATAATGAAGGTCAGAACGCAACACGGAAACGAAACGCGACGCCACGGAAGAGACACGACAACACAACACGACACAAATAAACAAACAAACAAACAAAATAAAATAAAATAAAGAAATAAAGAGGAAATAATATAGATATTTATGGATCTAGAATAATAATGAAAATAATAGAAATATCATAAATAGAAGACAAATAACAAAATTATAATTAAATTAACACTTTAAGAATGAAAAAATATTAGTGGAGAGAGAGAGAGAGAGAGAGAGAGAGAGAGAGAGAGAGAGAGAGAGAGAGAGAGAGAGAGAGAGAGAGAGAGAGAGAGGACACAGCACAACAAAAACCACACAGGGGGAGGAGGAACTTCTGCTCTACGCCTCTGCTAAGTGCTCTGCTTTTTAAGTCATTAGCTGCGTTTTTATATTGTTTTCCCGCTCAAGTGAGGTTACCCATGTCCTCTCTCTCTCTCTCTCTCTCTCTCTCTCTCTCTCTCTCTCTCTCTCTCTCTCTCTCTCTCTCTCTCTCTCTCACTAATTCCTTCTCTTCCTCCCTTCGTTGCCTCCATCTAATATTTCTCCTTTACCTCCTCATATAAATCCTTACACTAGCTCTCTCTCTCTTGCCCTCTTGCAAAACTCTCCCTATCTTATCTCTCTCTCTTTCTCTATCTCTCTCATTTACCTCGTCTCCTTTCCTCTTCCAATCCAACACCCCTTCCCACACACACACACACACACACACACACACACACACACACACACACACACGAGTACAAACGCACATTTCATTACACACTCAAACTTCTCCCATCAGTCTCTTTGAAGCTTCCCTCAAATCACCTCTAGACTTGCTTCCCTGGATCAGACTGTCTTTAAGAACTTCCTCTCCCCTTGCCTGCCTTTCTGTCTGTCTGTCTGTCTGTCTGTCCCTTCCTTCCTTGGGGTCCTCCTCGTCTGTTAGTGAAGGTCAGAAAGACGTGTAAGGACCCCCTCTCTCCCCTCTCCCTTCGACCCTTGATGTGTATGGGCGAGTGTCAAGTTTAAAGATTCATGTAGTAAGAATTTTTTTTGGGTGTGATTCCAGAGCAACAGATGATGATGAATTTATGTGGAATGAAAGATGTATGTGTGTGATTTGTATATTTTTTTTTTTTTTTTTGTTTCTTGTTTTTATTTATATATTATTTTTTTGTTTTCTTTTTCTTTTTAATACTGTAATGTTTTCTTTGTTAAGTTTCTTCAGTTTTTCTTTTTGTTATTTTGTACTGTAACTTGTTTTTTTTCTTTATTATTATTATTATTATTCGGTATAAAAATAATGCAGATGTCTGGTGTATTTCCTTATGTATCTCTCTTTATATTAATTTATTTGTTTAATTTCTACCTTTACCCTTCCTTTATTGCATCATCTCTCACTTCCTTTATTCTCTCAAGTACACTAATAACCTCGTGTCTTATTCATTCTCTCACTATTCCATTTTCTTTAATACAACTTTTATATTTAATCATATTTTATCTTTTCTACACTTTTATCAACTTCTGCCTCTCACCGTTTATTCTTTTCTACATTCTTCTATATCACTACTAATTTTTTTCCCCTTGTTTATCTATATCTTGTACATAATTTCCTTCTCTTTTATTCTTCTTCATTCCAATTCCATTTCTTCCCTTATTCTTTTTGTCATTATCCTCGTCTTAAATTATTATCTCTCTCTCTCTCTCTCTCTCTCTCTCTCTCTCTCTCTCTCTCTCTCTCTCTCTCTCTCTCTCTCTCTCTCTTTTCTCAACTACATCAAGTAAGAATTCTTCCTTATATAACTTACGTGTTTGTATGCGAGAAGGGAAGGGAAGGGAAGGGAAAGAGAGGGACAAGATAGATGGGAGGGAAGGGAGGGAAGATAGGAGGGAAAGGAGGAAAGGAAGATAGGGAGAGAGGGAGGGAAAGGGAAGATAGAATGGGGAGGGTAGATAGGAAGGGTGATTGAAAATTTTAGGGAACGCAGGTAGAGAGAGAGAGAGAGAGAGAGAGAGAGAGAGAGAGAGAGAGAGAGAGAGAGAGAGAGAGAGAGAGAGAGAGAGAGAGAGAGAGATTGTAATAACGAAAGCCATAATGTACGAAAGACACAATAAATAAAATGTGAAGAATAAATATAAAAACAATACGAAGAAATAAAAAAAAAATAGACAAAGACAAAGAAATCAAAAACAAATAGAATAAAAAAAAAAATAAATAAACCAAAAAAATTACGAACACCGAAATAATATGAAATAAACTGATACTCATTACAAAAATATTATAATAAAAAATAAATATAAAACAACAACAATCTTTCCTCACTACCATATAATAACACTTCACGTCACTGAATAATATAACAACTATTTATACAACACTAACACTAACCTAACAACACCTACAACGCTACTAACCTAATACAATAAACTATAACACTCCAGCTCCTAACCTAACCTAACTTAACATCAATACCGCTGAGGACAGAACACAACGAATACAATTAATGCAATACCGCTAAATAATAATACAACCCAACTAAATGGTAGGAAATCATCGGTAGTTTTAATACATTACAACTAACTCCTAATACAACACCCAGCGTGACTAAAATACAACAGAGACTCATAACTATTACACTAACACAAAAAAATCGCTAACTTTTAATAACCTAACCTTCTCACCTGTGACAGAACACCGCTAATTAGATACGTGAGATTTAATCTATAACTAGCGAACTATTTATATATGTAGCAAGTAATATATCAACATTCAATAGCATTATAATAGCATAATAGCGCTAACTAATAATACATGACTGCTAGCTAGTAATATCTCCCTAATAGCGGAAACAGTAGCTATTTACCGGACAACACAAGATGGATGAGAAGCAACACAACTATATTTATAACCGAGTAATAACAATAAAAACAAAAGAAACAAATGAAAAACAAAACACCTTTAGCGGCAACACAACACAAGACAAAATAAGAAATCTTTAAATAAAAAAATCATAAATCAACTGAAATCATGTAAAAGAGAAGGTAGAAAGGTCGTCTTTTCCATAATTCTAAAGAGCACAAGTGTATGGGAATGACAGACGCGTGAGAGACAGTGTGAGGAGGCGTGGCTAGGCTAGCGTGGCCCAAGGGAACCCACACCTGAAGAAGGCCGCGACGGAGATGAACGAGGGGATAAAACACTAACACTTTGAAGATATACTGAAGGAGATGTATACTACTACTACTACAGCGTGCCAACTCCACCTACAGCAATAGCAACAAACCCAGCAATAGCAACAGACCCAGCAATAGTAGTAGTGTAGATAGTAGTAACTTCATAACGAATAAAAACGAAACTTTCTGATCGCAAAGTCTTGATCTTGAATTAAAAAAACCTGAATGACGTAACTTCTTCCTTTAGGCTTTAGGCGTGACGCAGGCTTGACACTGTCTCCTCCTACTCCTCGTCTCTCCCTTCCTTTCTCCGCCGCCACGAGGTTAGAACGATAAGGAGAGCGCCCTTGGGATACCTACACCTCACAGCATCACCTCCTCCTCCTCCTCTTAAACACATGAGGCATCTTCATAGGACACCACCAGCCCCTCTGCCTCTACCTCACGTCCGTAAAGCAACAAGATTTAAGGCAACTATCACCACAGCGGAAATTACGAACGCCACATATATACGCAAACACACACACACACACACACATACACACTACCTAAAATATTTACACAGAGGTCCCGGAGCGCTAATCCAAGAGCCTTCCGGAATCTATGGTTTTAACACGCCGGGGATTGTACTTGAGCATTCATTTATCACGGTCTATAAATAAGCTGGAATGACCCATCTCCACCACTACCTCCTCCTCCTCCGCCGCCGCCACCTCCTCGGCTGCGACAACTTCACCGCCATCGCCAAGCCCCCCAGCCCTCTTGACCCGCAGAATAATTAGCACAATACACAGTAGGAGGAGAGGTTTTGGCGACCTGTTACCCACGATGAGATACTTTCATGCACGCAGGATATATACGAACCGAGGTACAAAAACAAAATATTTATGCCCGCACAAATTTTACGTCCACCCCCTCTCTCCCTTCCTACCACCACCACTACTACTACTAATACCCCTCCTACCCCTACTCCCTCTCCTCCCCCTTAAAGAGCAGCAGTGAGGGTGGGGGCAAGACAGACATCACCACACTCCCAAACACTTCTACAAGAGGAGTATTTCACAGTCGCTCCCTAAGAACTACCTAAACTACTCCTCACCCTCTACTCCCCTCTTTTCCAGCTGTTACTCCTCCTCCTCCTCCTCTTTCTGGTGCCGTCGTTTCCCGTACCGCCTCGCACCCGCCGCCTCTTGTGACAATAATATATTTATGGACCACCGTCCGTCGAGACAACCTTAACTGCACTGTTTTCCGAATACATTTTTCCTCCACTACTCTGAGACTCGGGAAGCAAGGAAACAGCGGCCTCCTCTCCTCCTCCACGTCCCTTCCACCTTCAATACTTTATCCCTCCACCTCTAAATTCCTCTTCCGACCGTATGAAAAATTAGCTACAATCGAGCGGTTGTTTCCCAATGATATCAAGAATTAATGCCGGATAATTTCCCCCTTAACGAAACTATGTATAATAAAAAGTTTTCTTGTAAACCCGATGACTTTGACATGGCCCCGGTGTGTGTGTGTGTGTGTGTGTGTGTGTGTGTGTGTGTACATACTAGCAACAGCGGATGGATATATTACTACACATCTTTGAGCGGCGAAATCGAAATCAGACGGACAACATGACACACACACACACACACCGCCCACACCACCACATCCACACCACCACCCATGCCCCATACCCACTCATAGCATACCATAGAAATTATATAGCCAAAATATAGTCTAATGGAGGCAACGGTAACGGCGGGAGGTGATGGTGGCGGCGGCGGCGGCGGGCAGGTAGTGGGTCGGCGGGAAGCGCGGGTGGTCGTGAGCAAGTGGTGGCGGCGCCCAGCCTGCCATTGTCCACACCACCGCAAAAGACCAACTTCGCTGCCGACAAAGAGGACAAACATGCAGGCGCAGGATGGCGGGGTGACTCCTATGCCCTACAACACGCCACTTACACAAATACACACACACACACATACACATACATACATACACAAACAAATGCATACATACATTAAGGGTTTTTCCGCTAAAAGTTCAGCCAAGATGTATGTTATTTGAGAACTCGTAAACATATTTTTTTGAGCGATTATGAAATATTACCGCCACTTGAAGAAGATTGTCAATATCCATTTTGTATTTTGTGTACGCATCGCTCAGAGCATTGCGGGAACACACGAATACATAAATAAATAAATAACACATTTTTCTTCGGTATAAATAAATAACACGAAGTAAAATACGCGAGAAACCATAAAACACACACTGATAACCACCACAATCACACCGCAACGCAACGCTACCTAGCTGTTTATCATTAAAAAAAAAAAAGAATAAATGTTTAAAAATATATATATTCAGCCAGCATTATGTGAAGACTCGTGTGTGTGTGTCTGTGTGTGGCTTTTTGAGCGTCGGAAAATACTGTCATTACCCACGACGAGAAACAACGAATTAACACTCACACACATCAAAGACAAAAGGATCAAAATAAAACACACACACACACACACACACACACAAACAACACAAATAGAAATATATAACCATATTTACAAGCAAAACACGAGAGCGAGATCCACAATTTACCTATTCACGACAAATACGAATAAAATGAACCGCTCTTCCATATTAAGATAAGCAAATCGACAAATAAATAGAAAGAAAACACATATAAATTAAACAAACGGGTTTAGAATGACAGTCATCACCGGACGCAAACTCTCCAGCCTCCGCCGCTAATCCTGGAGTTACTGCAATCACCAGTAATCTTATTATCTGCACTGGGACGCCGTACAAGGGACTGCGGTGGGACCTCCTCTAATCCCTCCAGCCTGATTTACTGGTCGTCGGTCAATCCTAATCCTCTGGTGCCGATTACAGGAAACGACGAATCAAAAAACCTACGGAGCATCTACTCGACAAAAACTGTGACAATCTCTACCTGATCCTCCGCAAGCCGGTAATACTCGACGTTAACATTGTGTGCGTGTGTGTGTGTGTGTGTGTGTGTGTGTGTGTGTGTGTGTGTGTCGGGGAGACCAACACCACTGATTGCTTCGTCAGGTTGTTCGTCCCGTCGCAGTGAGCTTAGTAAATCAGGTATTTCCACAAGGGTCCCCAGCGAGACACGATTCCCTCCGCACGTACCCACAGTGATAAGGAAGCTATCAGGGACTCACTGTAATATCTGTATTCTGATAACACGACCACAAGACCTTATAACACCGCTCCTCTTTCTTTACATCTATCCTCCTCTTCTCCTTCCCCTTGCAGCATCATCCCTTCATCTCCCTCTCTGCTATGCGATATCCGATACACTTCTATAGTTATTCTCACAGTATTGCAATGAAACACAACTTGTCTTTCCAGTAACGCCAAGACACCGCTAACAGGCTCATCTCCGTCCCTCACTCACTCACTACACACACAGTTACATAAATATGATAAGAACCTAACTTTGCAAAGAGATATAAACATAACACACACAACGCGCGACTTTACAACTAACTAACTAACTACATCGACACTGGACAAGGGGGAAAGGTAAGAAAAAAAAACATATTTATTACGGAAATTTGTGCATTTGTGAACTCGTCCTACAGAAAGGTTCGAGAGCGGATATCACAGGAAACATAACACAATCGGCTTGCGTCTCTCCCTCCCTCCATCCCCTTCCCTCTTTCCTTCCTTCCTTCCTTCCGCTATGAAATTCAACTGTTAACTGAAGCTTAGAGGGTGAGGAGTGAGAGAAGTGTTATAGGAGTAAAGATAGTTTTATGGGGCGACCCGGGGCTGTGTGACTGTACATTTTGGGGTGAGAGAGAGAGAGAGAGAGAGAGAGAGAGAGAGAGAGAGAGAGAGAGAGAGAGAGAGATGTGAATGTTGAGGTTGCGAATTAAGAAAGTGTGACGCAGGATTAAACACACATACACACACACACACACACACAGTTACGTGGCTACTTATCACGGATCTGAGCCATGACTTGCGTCAAACACATATACATATAAATACAAAATTTCTCCCTCTTGATAATCATGTATTCACGAGTCTAAGAGGATTACTGAAAAACCCGGTAATTGTGACAAACTCACTCAGTAAATGAATAAGAGTCAGTCATGGTTTTAGTTCTCAAACATTCCTTGACTCATCGTCTTCGTCTTTTTTTTCCTTCTCCTTGTAATTAAGTCGTTTCCCAAAAGAGAAGTTGAAGAATCCTGTGAGTGTATTGTTTAGATAGATTCACTTTTCACCACTCCTCGTACTTCTTTTGTTTATTTAAATTTCCCCTCGCCGGCGTGTACATACACTAAAAGCTATCTCACAGTTATTTCCTTTGATCCATAAACTTTAAAACAAAATAAATTAATCTCACCGCGACTGCCTTCCCTAATACGACTCCAATAGAACAATAGAAATAAATAACAAATAATCACCAAAAACCTGGTGATATTGTTAATGACAGTTATTTTGTAAGTGATTATTATTATAAGTGTGTGGTATCGGGACAAGTGTGGGTTGCGGTAGATATAAACACACTCTAACTGCAGGGTGGTGATGGTGGTGGTGGTGGTGATGTGGTGGGATAGTGAGGCAGGAACACGATGGACTACCACACTCACTATATATTATTGTCATTTGTTCTTTTCTCTCTTTGGGAAAAACACGCCTTCACTATACTCAGAATGCTTGCTGTATCATCCTCCCAAGCTTCCTCACACTGTACGTACACACACACACACACACACACACACACACACATGTTTAATCACTAGCAAAAGGAATTCCTATTATTGTGTGTTTTTTCTTTATATATTTTATTTACACTTATCTTTTTTTTTTTTTAATTCATCGTGATCGTGATTTTACACCGTACTGCTTTTAGACTTAACACCACCACCATCACCACCACTATCATAACCATAACACCACCATGACTGCTTCTAAACACAACACCACCACCGCCATTATAACCTTCATCTTCAAAAACACGGCGCGACATAAATATTTGAAAACTACCTTGAATCACCGGAGTTACGCGGCGTCACTAAAAACTCAATGGATGTAAGTATTTGTTATTTTCTTCAGGTAGAAATATATCCACATTATTTTTATATCACTTGATTTGATAAGAATACACTCACAGTGATGAACGCACTTTACTCCTTTACAATTTATATAAAGTTTGTCTACAACAATATTTTATTTATTAACGCATCCCTAACCAGCTTCCTTCCCGCTAACACTGCACTCCAGTGTTCGCCGAGACCCGCTCCGTGTTCCCTACTCAGCAAATTTCACAAACTTCCATAAAATACAAAGTTGTTAAGTGGCTGTGGTGGTTCCCCTCCTCCCTCTTCCTTCCTCTCTCCCCCGAGGCCTTCACGTGCTGGAGAGGTCGCCGTGTAAGGGTCTCCTCTCAAGCCGCCACGAGTGACACTAGATATTAATGTAAATATTTTGTGTGGCGGTGGAGCGTTGGGAGGCTGACTGGGACTGGCCCGCCGAGGCTCGCACGGCATTTAGGGTTGGCGAGACTTAAGTTGAAAGACAGACACTCTTAAATATGACACTGATTTTCATTGATTCCTTGATATTTTTATCATGATCTGAGTTCATTTATTAATATGGCGCTGAGAACAGGATGGGAAAAATAGTGACACGTTCCATAAATTCATAAATTCCTTGGTTGTCCGCCTGGGCCGGGGTAGTGGCTGGCCGGGCGCGGCTCGTGGGTAGGTGAAGGTATTTGTGTTTTATTATTATATCTTTTGTTCCTGCGTTTGTATGCGTAAAGTTTCAACATCAGACTTCCTTGATCTGGAGAGACAGTTCCTTTGAGCGTACGGGCGTGAGGTAGCACCTGTGAGGGCGGCAGCGGGCGGACGGGCGGCGGAGCAGGTGACGGGGCAGCGGAGAGTAGCGCCGCCACCCGCCGCACAGGTTACCTGCTCACCGCCGCCCACAAACCAGCTTCGCCTCGCCCGCAGGTGCCCCTCACCGCCCAACACACAGTCTGGGCGTGGAAGGCGGCCGAGAGTGAGAGGCGGGTGAATAATGAAGGAGAGCGGGAGAAAGTGAGGCAACAAACAGGTTTGACCACAGCTGGCCGGGCTACTTACCCGTATATGAGGTCTTTGTCGCGTTTGTGCACGTCTGGAACGGAGCCCATCACGTGGTTCGACGCCACATGGTTAGGGGCTTGTGTATGGGCGTACATGGCTGCATTGTGGGCGGCCCCGCCCACGTGGTTCATGTGGTTTATGAGAGAGGGCTGCAGGGCCGCCGCCGCCGCCGCGCTGCGGTGAGGGTCGCTGTACATGTTGGCTACGGCCTCCATGTTCGTGCCGCCGCCGCCGTAGTGCCCCAGCGCGTCGTCGTACTGCGGGAGAACCTCGTTACACACCTGACTAAAACACTCCACACACACGCATTTTTCTCATGATCACTTTTTATCACAATGAAACACTGGGTGGTCGCGGGCGGTGAGGCCGCCTGGCTGACCGACTGGACGCTGCTACACACACTGGCCGCCGCCGCCCACAGACCGACTAAGTGGCCTCAGTAGGAGGAGGGCGGCGGGGCACAACTTACCCTGGCAGGCTGAGCCATGTCACCCAAGAGTACTGTGCTTGCTTCACTCGGTACACCACCACAATGTCGCGCCGCAAGAGTCACTACACGCCCACCCGCGCACCGCACTGCACCGTCTAGCACCGCGCCGTACCTGCACCGCGCGTCAACACGTCAATCGACATGAGGCGACTGAGAGCGGAGCGGCGTGCGTGTCCGCCTGTCACTGGACCCCAACTGCTGTCAATCACGCCGGCCGCCGCCACAAATGAATGAGCTGTCACGAGCACCGCCCCTGGGCACTGCGCACCGCCGGGGGGGGAGGAGCTACGCACACAGCCTCTTGCCTGCTCCGCCCACCAACCAATCACGCTCCGCCCAAGAACCGCCCACTTCCCTCTGACTCCGCCTTCTGCATTCCGGGCTTACATGTGAGTTGCTCTTGACAAACCCAAATATAGATCTGAAACTCTTTTTTGCGACCGAATTATTATGTATATTTTCGTTATATAAATTGTGCATTATAAACCATGAGCGGCGTGTGTCGGCAGGTGGGTAGGGACAGGCAAAGGCGGGACGTAGCCTCCACGATAAGCCGGGCGGTGCTGCAACGCTGAGCCAGGATGCTGAGCGGCGAGCGAGTCAGGCTGAGCACAGTGGCCAGTGGGACGACTCCTGCGGCCGGGAGCGAGGTGACCACTGCCTCACTGCCTCCTGCTCCACTGACGTGTCACTCCAGCCACTGGCACTCGCCCTTCAGCCCACCACACAGGATAACCCCGCCCTGGCACAATGCTCGAGCACGCCCACGCTGCTGACCTCACGCCACACCCACACTGAGGATGAGCGAGGACTGCCCCCACACTCGCAGCTCCACCACAACCGCCTCTGTCGTCACCGCCACCAACAACAAACACAAACCCCGCCCACCGTCGCCGTCGCCGCCGCCGCCACCGCCGCCGCCACAAACACCAACATCCACCACCACACTTACTCACGCCCCGTCTGCAGCCTTCCCACACCGCTGCTATCATGCACTCCCGCCCACACTCTGTAATGCAGTTTTTCCCCATCAAGGACCTCAACACTGCTCGAAATAGGAGGACTCTGAGACCTGACCCGTGTATCAAGGACCACCTCGACCTGACTCCACAAAAACAATAACACTCGACGCCGCGTCTGCACCTCCCTTCCTCCTCCTCCTCCTCCTCCTCCTCCTCCTCCTCCTCCTCCTCCTCCTTTTCCTCCTCCTCTTCCTCCTCCTCCTTCTCCCCTTCCGTCAGGCAAGAAACTCGGGTCTGGAAATTGCAGACAGTGATAGAACTTTTTTTTTACTTGACTTTTTTATCCTTATAAACATTAGTCTTGCATTTGTGCGAAACTTTGCAACTCGTGATGAGGAAGACACACGGTCAGGATTCATTCCCTTGACCTGCCCCGCGACGATCCAGCGATGCACGTGTTTAACGGTGAGGAAAATGACAGCGACAGGTGTACTAGTAGGTAGAGGGAGGGAAGGGCGGCAGATTAAGGGCAGGACAATAAACGGTAGGCTGTAGTAGTACTTAAAGAGGAGGCGACTCGTTGTTGTATCGATCGAGCGTGACTCTCCTCCTCCTCCTCCTCCTCCTCCTCCTCCTCCTCCTCCTCCTCCTCTTCTTCTCTTTTTCAGCGTAGCGTTAAATGCCTTCGAGGGACCGACATTTTATTATCCTCAACGCCGCTTTCGTCTCCTGCTGTTACCTCCACTTCGACACAACCTGACACACTCCTCCTCCTCCTCCTCCTCCTCCTCCTCCTCCTATCCTCCTCGTGTTGGTTATTTATTGATTACAAACGTTCTAGTCTCCCGCCGATCAGCTGCATTCACTCAGCCTCTCACTCTCACTCTCTCTTCTCTCTTCTCTCTCTTCTCTCTCTCTCTCTCTCTCTCTCTCTCTCTCTCTCTCTCTCTCTCTCTCTCTCTCTCTCTCTCTCTCTCTCTCTCTCTCTCTCTCTCTCTCTCTCTCTCTCTCTCGGTAAGCCTTTCTTGCCTCCACTTCTTGTCTTACATAATTTATACTTCACTTCCCATTTGCCTTCTTTTCTCCTTCGGTTATTTTTCGTACTTATTCTCCAAACTGGCTTCCTTCCTTCCTTCCTTCCTTTCCTCCCTGTTTTCGTGACTACGGTTGAGTTATGAGTGATTTTATTTCTCATTGTTTTCACCTTGCTGCATATTATTGGTGGTGGTGGTGGTGGTGGTGGTGGTGGTGGTGGTGGTGGTGGTGGTGGTGGTGGTGGTGGTGGTGGTGATGGTGGTGGTGGTGGTGGTTGTGGTGGTGGTGGTGGTTCCTTCCTTCCTTCCTTCTCTTTAGTTTTACGCCGACTGACTGACTGACTGACTGACTGACTGACTGACTCCGTTTGGTTGTGTTTTTTTTTAATTAATTTATTGTCTTGATGGTGTTTTAAGCGCAACTGATTTTTTTTAAGTTTATACACGTTATGAAAAATTTTATGGAAATGATTCCTTATAGTTTTCTTTCTTTTTCTTTTTCTTAGACGATTGGTAACTCTTGATTTTTTTGTTTTCTGTTCTTTTAGCTTTACCATCATTTCAACGTTGATTATTCCTTTAGAAATGTAAAAATCACTATTCCTTATTATTTTTTTGAGCTTATACCACATTATTATTTTTTTCCTCAATTTCCTGTATCATTAATAACTAGATTTATATTTTTAAAAACTTCCACCACTGATTTCCTTCACAATCACGTCAACAAGCACTTTTCTACATCACTATTCAGAATACTTTACATCCTTTCTCCAATCGTTTCCATTTCCAGACTTCAGTAACCAAGAAGTATTCAGTTTTAGCCTTTCAACATAATCTTACCTCGCGTTCCTTTTTTCTAGTCCCGTCATCAGATAACATTGAGTCTTTTATTCGCCTTGTTTTTACTTCCTCACTTATTCCTTCGTTACAAACCCGCAGCGTCAAGTCTTACCCTTACTCGCAGCTGTTCCTCCTTTCTGCCGCCAAATCACTTTATAATATCTACCTCGATGGGTATAATTTATCTCATTGTTACTCAGAACGCCCATAGAGTTTGTGGCTTCGCTTACCACCACCAACAGCGCGTGAGACTCATTCTTCGTCGCTGTTTTATTCACGCTCTCATCCACCTCCCGCCTCGCGCCTCCCTCACTCTGGTATTAAAGTGAGGATGAACACATAAAAAAAGCACGCAAGACACCGAATAAGTGAAGATTAGTGACTCTACGGCTCTGTGCTTCCCTAAGAGACGTGTTACTCCCTTGCTCCTCTAGCTAGTACTCACTCCTACCCTTATACCAGGACTAAATCTCGAGGTCTGTCTTCACTTTCGCCTAAAAAGAACGTACAGTCGGTGTGGCTCCGCTAAAGGTAGTCAGCGCCGCGTCTTGTGACTCTCGCGCCAAAAACAGTTCCCGCAGTGTGTCTCGCGGCGGTCGTCTCAGTTTTCATTTTTTTGTATTCCTTCATCCGTTTTCTCTCTCGTTGCTATCGCTGTCGGATGTGTGATGGTGTTTTTAGTTATTGTGTTTTATATTTGTTGGAATCGATGCTATTTGTACTCTTATTGTATTCATTGTGTAATTGAAATATTATAGATGTTATCATGAAGAGTCGTATGTTTTATCGTGTGTCTGATCGGTGTGTGTGGCAGACTAATTAACCTTTATCAGTGTTCACGAGTTACCACACTCAAAAAAGTAAGCAAGACGTTTGAAAATATTAATTACACACACACACACACACACACACACACACACACACACACACACACACACACACACACACACACACACACACACACACACACACACACACACACACACACACACACACACACACATACATATATATATATATATATATATATATATATATATATATATATATATATATATATATATATATATATATGTATATATATGTTTATGTATGTGTGTATAATTGAGTGAGTAAGTGAATCTGTCTTTGTCTACATGTATACATGCATAAACGTATGGATGTATGTATGAATATATTATGAACGTATATATAAAGGATTCAAGAATTCGATTCCAAACAAGAAAGTTTTCATTATGCAAACACTATGTATGGACTTTTGATTGTTGATGTTTGCCGGTAAGGGAATTACGGTAAAGGGATTACTGTGCAGCAACACCGTGGATGATGATGATGATGATGATGATGATGATGATGATGATGATGATGATGATGATGATGATGATGATGATGATGATGATGATGATGATGGTGATGACGAGGATGATGATGATGATGATGATATATTAACAATAACGTAAAATGTATATGAAATTATTGATATCATTGATACTAATATTATTATTACAATCATCATTACTACTGTAATAATGCCACCTAACACGTCTCACCGCAGACCATCCTGTACAAAGTAAAGGGAACACAACCACTTCAAACGGCACCAACCTCGCAAGGGTACACCAACACAGCATTTCACGTTCAACTTTTCATAACTCACTAAACACAACTCTAGAAACAAATAAATATAAACACACCATGTAGGAAGACGAACAATGTAAAAAATGTTACATCAGGACAGATCCCAACACAAATTACTATCATGCTGATTATATAATATTTTTTCTTATTATTATTATTACTATTATCAATATTATCGTTATTTATTTTATTATTATCCTTATTATCATTGTTGTTATTATCATCACTATTATTACTATTACTATAATTATTATCAACATTATTATTTTTATTATTATTATTACTATTATTGTTATTATTATTAACAGTATCATCATCATTAGTAACATTACTATAACTATC
This sequence comes from Cancer borealis, assembly GCA_036785275.1. NCBI lineage: Eukaryota > Metazoa > Arthropoda > Malacostraca > Decapoda > Cancridae > Cancer > Cancer borealis. The sequence goes on from JAXIVD010005308.1 coordinate 29,681, forward strand.
ATTATTACTATTATAATAATTATTATTATTATATCGATACCATTATTATTAATATTATCATTATTATCATTATTGCTATCATCAGTATTACTGTTGTTATAATTCTGATTATTATTATTATCACTATCATTATTAACATTATTGTTATTATTATTATCATCATCATTATCATTATTATTACTATTATTATTATCATCTAAACCATTATGTTATTACAAATATTATAACTACTATTACTATTATTATTATTATTATTATTATTATTATTATTATTATTATTATTATTATCACTAATACTACTATT
>JAXIVD010005309.1:0-29982 GCA_036785275.1 Cancer borealis
ATATAAGCTCCTGGACGCTGAGGGAAATCACAACAGCTTCAGCCTGTAGTCGAGGTGGAGTCTCGCGACGGGCGTCCCGTCGCCGCCCGCCGCCCACTACACGACGCATCCACCAGTGACTCGGTAAGTTCCTTACGTTTATTGTGTATTGTTACCCAGTGAACAAGTGAGCTTTAGTGCAAGATACTCTAGGTGGTGCCAGTGTGATGTTCTGACGACGTCCTTTGTCTTACAGACCTTCCGTCCCGGAGGAAGAGCCACCCCCCCACCCCCCCAATCCCCACAGCCTAGTCAGCTGACGTCACGGGCGCCAGCCCTGACGCACCACTGGGCTCCTAGTCAACCACCCTCTAGTCCACCAGGGCCACCTCAGCCACCTCTCGGGCAGAGCCTCCTGTTGCCGCCCACAGCCCTCGGATGCAGCTTATTATCTGAACTTTCTAGTCGTCCTTGAGGACGGGTCGAGCTTCCATCGTGCGCGGGTCGGCGTGGCTGTATCTTGGGGAGGGAGTGAGTATGCCGCCGTCTTCACCCCATGACCAGCCCCGCCCAGAGCCTCCCGCGCCATGGATTCATGCTCGACTTTGTGCCACTTGGTACTCACCACCTGGCCCTCCACCTCTCCCACAAGTTCACCTTACGCTTCAGTGGAGAAGTGGAGGTCCCCCACACATCTAGTCGCCGCTCGTCGAGGCTTCTGCCAGTCGATGAGTCTATAAGATAAGGAAGAAGACCCCTGAGTCACCGCTGAGCCGGAGTTGCTGAGTCAGCCCCGAGTCCTCGGCCTCAGAAGGTCTACCACTCTAGTCACCTCGTAGCATTAGAGGACGAGTCTCCCACGAGCCGCCCGCACCAGCTGAAGTCACTGCTGTTTCTCTCTACTTTCTCCATCATTGATATTTCTTTCAGTTTGTCAGTATTATCACATGGTTAGTATTTATTTACTAATATTATCAGTATTATCCTTGGTCAGTAATGTCACATTGTACCAACCACTCTCAGTATTCATACTAGTAGTACAGTAATATTTTAGTTATTAAGTTACTGCAGTATTATGCATATACCTTGCAGCTTTCCTCGATCTCCTTCAAAATATCAAACCAAAGACTTAGAAGTAAGACGTCTTAGATTAGCTCGTAAAATCACCAAAGATTCCACCAAATTATACTTTTCAGTATGTCTCACCAAAGACTTTGTGTTAAGTTTTAGTACGCTTATCACTGCACAGTATTATACCTTTAACGACCTGATAGCTTCTCTTTGTTGCAGAAGTTATTGCTGCACTAAAAGACCCCCATTTAAAATATTTTTTCCAAAGCTTAAGTCAGTTACACTGCACCCATCCAGTACAGTCTCCAAAATTGTAGTTTCTTTTTGAAAACTCACGTAGTTGCCATTCCTCTCGGTAGATTCTTTGTTAACCCAAGCTTCAGCACGTCCTTTCAGGTCCCCCTCACGGTCTTATGTTTTTTTTGCACCAAAAACACAGGGAAAGGCAACTTCCCTCCCATCATGGGTCTTACAGCACCATACCAAAGGTTCTTTTAACTTAGGGTTCACCCCAAGACTCCCCCTTTATTTGTATCTCACTCTTTTATAAAACCAATGATAGATTTTAGGTGTTCTAGTTTTAGCTATTTATTTTTGATGTTGTAAGCTACCTTACCTGTTATCAAGCCAAAGATCTCATTAGCTTAGATTTACTTATAAAAAATGAAAAAAATGTCAGCTACAGCTACTAACCAAATATTTATTATTACTAGTCAGGTATTATTTTCTAGTGTTTTGTTAAAGATCTAGTCAAAACCCAAAGATCTCAATGAGTCAAGTGTATTGGTCAACATTTGACATCATTCTAATATATAAGTACTTTTGTACCTGTGTGTGTGAGTATGAATGTATGTGTGTGAGTGTGTATGTATCTTTGTGTGTGAGTATGTAACTTTGTGTGTGAATGTGTAAGTATGTTGTGTGTGTATGTGTGTGTGTCTAGTTTTTGATCTCTGTACTGTTGAGTTTATGGCGTGGCAAGTGTTGTCGTGATTTGCGGTGAGATACTGAGGCTCTCCCGCGTCACGGCACCACCTTGCTCCCTTCACTCAGCATCTGCCTGACTTACCTGCTCACCTAGTCATTATTTATGTCTCCATGACGTACAGTACCTGGAAGCAGTATTACGTTTATGTAACAATCTAGTCAAATGATCTGTATTTTTTATGCTACCAAAGAGGCTCATAGATATATTTTATGTATTTATATATGAATAAAATCTCAAAAACACCAATTTCATAGTATGTTCTCCTGTCGTAACATATAAGATCTTAAGTCACGCGGTAACTTTATTTTTATATTGTTCATCACATTCATAATTACTCATGTAACATATTCATTTTTCATCACATTCATCATTTCTCGGTGCAACGTATTTCTTGAAGGGGCAGAAGGAGGAGGAGAGGGAGGAGGCAAGCCGCGTCCCTCCCCGTAAGGGCAAGACTCCCGTGACGGCAAAGAACATGGGAAAAACGTCTGCATCATAAACCACCGGAAGACACGCACCCGGTTAGACAAGGTGGTGAATCCCGCGTCAAGTGAAGGCAAACTCGACCGTAGGGAGGGACGTAAGGGGAGCCCGGCGGATGTGCGGGAGGGAGGGAGGGTGGGGGGACCTTTTGAGTTTTCGTGAATGGAGAAAACTGGTCTGGAAATTTGAGAGGGTTATTCATCTTTCAGCTTTCTACAAATGTTTTGAGACGGCCGCAGGAAAGTGTTTTTGGTGTGTGTGTGTGTGTGTGTGTGTGTGTGTGTGTGTGTGTGTGTGTGTGTGTTTGTGTGTCTGTCTGTCTGTCTGTCTGTCCGTGTGAGAGAGTGAGACAAACGAGTATTTCTTGCTAAAACTGAATACCCCAATTTCTTTTCCTCTTTAATTTCATCTTACCTTCCATTTCTACCAAACAACTTTCTCAAAACGACCTTTATTTACTCTTCCCTGATAACAAGATAACAAAACCACCAAAAAATATAACATAAAACCAATAACCATTCTCTATAATTAATCCCCATAGTAATAAACCCTTAGCCTATCCCTATTAACCCTCACACCCCCAAACAAGCAGCAGGATTTTAATTAGTGAAATGAAGAACACCTCTAAGCCCATCAGGTGAGGTCGTGTCCCCAGCGGCTCGAGGAAACAAGAACAATAGTGTAGTTTTGGTAGGCATTCCTTGGAGGTCTTATAATCCTGGTCAGTCAAGAGGTCAGAGGTCATCCCGTGGCCTTTGGAGAATGGTTACCTGTTCCTAATGAGATGGTGTTTGCTTGTTTGGTAGTTTGGTTACATTTTTATTTATTTTTTATTTCCTCTACTATTTTGTTTGTATTTTTTCATCTATAGTCATAATTTTCTTCGGGCTGGTCTCCCTCAAAACTTTTATATCATCACAATCTCCACTCTCCTTTACAAAAACTTTTCTCCCCTCCCTCATCATTCTCATTCCAGACCCTCATTCTTCTCTCCCCTTAGTTCCAATCATCCTCTACCCTCTCACTTTACCAACTTCTCCCTCTCCCTAGCTCTTGTTCATTATCCTTATCCTTATTCCTCTCTCTTGAAAACTGCATTCTCTCCCTTATCCTCTATCCTCCCCTGCTCCCTGCTCAGCGCCCCAGCAGGAAGGACAAATTGGTGAGCAGCGTGTGACAGGAGTGAGGGTGAAGGGGAGGCGGCACAGGTGGATAGACAAAGACCACAAAATACCAAATAAGACCATTGGTTTCCTGGTCCAGTTTAGGAATCTTGGAGAACCTTTGAATGCGTCCGGTCTGCTGTCAAGACTTTCCCGTTATTTCTTTCCCTTAATTCTTCATCTATTTTCTTCTGAGGTGAATGAAAGATGCGATTCAACTCTATTGTTTGATTTAAAGCCAAGTAATTGTCGATCATAAACACAGGAATCTACAGTGACAAAAGGTGGTCATTCGTAAAACCGAAGTCGTGTTTCCTACCTGAGGCAAACCAAACGAACAAGTCCCAGCAACATACCGATAAAGAAAATAGAGAAGAACAAGAGAGAGAAAAAGGAGAAGAGAGGAGATGTGAGGGAGGGGGAAGGGGGGCGGAATAAGGCAGCCTCTCATCCAAGCAAACAAAGGCGTGCGATTTCAACCTCCAATGGGTGGCGTGAATGTGGCGCTAAATACACGTTCTTGGGCTGACAATCGTGAGGCGACGGGAGGCGGGGAGGAGGATAAAGGATGACTCCACTCTACACCCTTTTGTTTTAGATACTCAAGGCCTGTACGGCGGGACTGTTAAAGGCACTGGTAGGAAAGGATAAGGATACCAAGAACACAGGGAAGGATGGATTGTGTGCTATATTCAAGGATTCGTTTGTATTTCTATCGTGGTTCTTCATAAAAGAATGTGTTGTGAGGAAGGAAGGAGGATGTAAGCTGATGAAGGAAGGAAGGAAGGAAGGAAGGAAAGCAGACAGGCAGGCAGGCAGGTGTGAAAGTCGACAATCAAACTGAAATCATTAAGGGAATCAGCATTACCATTTTTTTTCCATCCCTCCTCACCTGTCTTATACCAATGCCTAATGGAAAAAAAGGACGCCTCTTCCCTTTCATCGGCCTCATCTTAATAGGGGAACAGACAGTGATGAAGGTGCGAAGGTAAAGCAAAGGATGAAAAAATGGAAAATGTCAGAATAGGCTTCATGCATCATATTTTTTTTGGTGGATTGGGTGAATGGATGGTTGAGAATAGGATATAGAGATGATAGTTCTTTGTTTTATGTTATTAGTAAGGCTTAGTAGTAGTAGTAGTTGTAGTAGTAGTAGTAATAGTAGTAGTAGTAGTAGTAGCAGTAGTAGTAATAGTAGTAGTAGTAGTAGTGGTCAGATTTAGAATACCTTTACTCTATTATTGATTCGTAATATCATTCTCTAATCGGGGGAGGATCGGCACCGTTGATTGGCTTTGTGGAAGACAGGTATAGGTAGAGGCGTCCCATAGCAGCCCATTCCCACACACCTGACTTACTAATGCATCACCTGGTCTCGTTACATGACAACGATGATATAACACACCGTTCTTGTTCCCTTCATCTATTTACTTATCTCATTTTCTTTGTGTTTTGATAATTTCTCCTTAACTGTTATGGTTCTCTCTCTCTCTCTCTCTCTCTCTCTCTCTCTCTCTCTCTCTCTCTCTCTCTCTCTCTCTCTCTCTCTCTCTCTCTCTCTCTCTCTCTCTCTGCAGCAGAAAGAGAGAAAGAGAGAGAGAGAGAGAGAGAGAGAGAGAGAGAGAGAGAGAGAGAGAGAGAGAGAGAGAGAGAGAGAGGGAGAGAGCAGGAGGGAGTGAGGAAGGGAAGGATAAAAGCCAGCCAGTTCCCCAGCAGCATTCCATCTCCTTCACTCCCCTCACCACCACCTCGGGCTGCCCATTCACACCACCAGGTAAAAAGTGGGTCTCGCAGTGGTGTTCTCAGACTCGCCCTACCTGATGCCTCTCTTGGCTGACCGGCTGGCTGGCAGGCTGCTAATACCGGGGAAACTGGTTGACTGGTTGCAAGAAGGTTATCCCCCTCAGGCCTTATACTAGATGCCTTCGGTGGTTCCTCTGCCGCCTGCTTTTCATGCCTCGAATGTAAGGTTTTGGTGTTTTTTTAAGGGATAGTTTGGGTTTCTGGTTGTCTGGTTCATGGGATTTTTTGGTTGATGTGTGTGTGTGTGTGTGTGTGTGTGTGTGTGTGTGTGTGTGTGTGTGTGTGTGTGTGTGTGTGTGTGTGTGTGTGTGTGTGTGTGTGTGTGTTTGTTTTCATAATTTCTGCTGTGTTTGTTCGTCCTTTGTTTTGTTGTTGTTAGGATTTTTTACATGTTTCCTTTGGTAGTTTATTTATTTTCCTCCTCTTCCTCTTCCTCTTCCTCCTTTTCCTACTACTACTACTACTACTACTTGCATTTGTATTACCACCATTATTAACCCACTGAATCCATAAACTAAACACACACACACACACACACACACACACACACACACACACACACACACACACACACACACACACACACATACACACACACACACACACACACACACACACACACACACACACACACACACACACACACACACACACACAAAAGAAAGTATTTACTCCCTTCCTCCTGTGAATGCTTGCAACACACACACAGCTAGACAGGAAATAAATGAACGTCGGGTTGCAAGGGTTGGAGAGAGGGAGAGGTGTAAAGAGAAGGGAGGAAGTGGAGATAAGGGAAGGGGAGAAGAAAAGAGGAGGAGGAGGGTAGAGAAGGGGTGACTTTCATACTGGAGGCAGGAGAGACAGGTAAAAGGGAAGAAGTTTGTCGTGGAACATACAGGTGATTGAATGATGAATGGAGGGAAGTGTAGCGTGGGATGCCGTGGTGTCTGCTGGAACCCTGATGAATGTGGGACAATTTCTTGGGTGCCTGGACGAGGTGGGTTCATGAAAGGCGCCTCCATGCTGCTTGCGTCCCCCGCCTGCTCGACCATTCTGTCTGCACGGTGTGGTGTCCGTGACCTTTCTGCAGTTACGTACGATGCCTCTTGTGTCTGTATAGCTTTCCTCTCTTTCCACCCTTCTATTCCTCCAGTCCCTCCTCCACCTCCACCCACTGTGTTTCCTCTCCCTGCTTGAGTGTATCGCTTCTCCTTTTCTCCTTTTTCTCTTTCTTTTATCGCCTCTCCTTGCTTCTCGTTTTCTTGTTTGTGCGGTTCCTTCTTCACCGGCTTTGCTTTCCTCCTCTCTCGTCGTCCTCTTTCTTCGCTCTGTTTGCTTTTTCTCTCTCCCTTTCAGCGCCTTTATTCCACCATCTCTCCGTCCGTGGCAGCCCGTCCTCGCCTCCCACCCTGATGCTGCGTTGCTCTGCTGGACACGATGGTGAATTAGTAATGCAGAATCTGGGCGGGAGAACGGAAGGCAGATATGCAGGAAGATCGCCTCCATTGTGTTGTTTCTACGTGGTTTATTACTTTTCAGCGGATTGTACAAACGAAAGGAAGGAAGGAGATGTAGTTTTTTCCGCTTGCGATGTCAAATTTTATCATTTTGCTCGCTCGAAGATTTCTTTTTTCATCCTTTTTAGTCAAAGGAAAGGAAGTGACATTTGGGACGCGAAGGCCCACCGAAGATTGACAGGCTGCACGTTTTTTTGAGGCAAGAACTGGTTCACATTTATGCTTTTCTCAATTAAATCTTTGTACTCTTTGGTTGAGCAAGAAGCATGATGGATGCGTCTGGGCGTCTGTCTGGTAGCGGGGAGAAGCGCCCTGCTGACCCCCGGCAGGCAGGGGAAGCAGAGGGAGGCGACAGATGCGAGGCAGCAGCAACACTTGTAACAGCTGGACACTGACTCGTCCCTTCCTCCCTCCTCCCAGGCTTCCTCTGCCGCCCCACTTCAGGTCTGTCGGTGCAGCATTCTCGTGCATGCTAATGTTGTCCCTCTAAAGAGCTGGCAAACGTCTGGGTACGGTGCCGGGACGGGTGAGGGAGGGGATGGGACGCCCCTCATCACACTGTGTCACGATGAGCTTGGTGGATCGAGTGCGAGAATCACTCTTTGATATGCTATGTGTTAGATAGATAGAGAGATGCAAGACCTTTAATTTAATGGTGAATTGATATAAGATTAGATGCAAGGTATAAGAGTGAACAGTGAGAGACTGAAGGCCTTTGAAGACAATACGCTGGGTGGATGAAGGGATGCAGTGCCATTTAGGGTGGATGAGTGCGCTGCTGGGGCTACGTGGGTGACGGGATGAGGTATAACACCCTTGTGGTGGGTACGGCAGGAGATCCATCAAGGGTTGACGGAGGAGGCGGAACAGGGGGTGGTGTTTCATAGCTTCTGAGGATATTAATGTGGCGGCACAAGGGTGGGCAGGAGTCCGTTAGCATGTTGTCTCTGCACACACTTCATGACTTTCTGATGTGCAAGAAAGTAACAAAATATAAAAAAATGTCTCATTCATCGTGTGCTGAGTCAACTTTCACTCTCGTGTTGCCCAGCAGGTCTGTTTCTGGCCCTGTGGTGGAGCTGTGCCAAGTGGGATGAGGAGGCGACCTTAACCCGTTACTGTGTCGGGCAGCCTCCTCCTCCTCCTCCTCCTCCTCCTCCTCCTCCTCCTCCTCCTCCTCCTCCTCCTCCTCCTCCTCCTCCTCCTCCTCCTCCTCCAGTTCAAACTAAGAGTACAGTCTTCCGTGTTTACATAAAAGTATTAGGGAAACGAAAGAGGCATTTGATCTTACTGACAGTCGCATGGTATAAGATAAAGGAAAAAAACGTCAAAGCCTTAGCTGCTATAAAGTTAGAAGTCATAAGGTGTCCACACTTGGAGGGAAGGAATTCGTAATTATACACCGGGTAATTTGGGATCAACTTGGGTGTCCTAGACTCTGAATCTCGCGACACTGTAATGTGACACCACAAAGCAATGACGAAAGTGGGCGAAATGAAGTAGTAAACGTCACTCATTGTTGAATAACCGGCCTATCCTCTTGGATTTGAATCTTGACACGAGCATGTGACACCAATTGTAAGTGTAACATTGGCAGGCAGAATAGTACCCCGGATTGGTACAGCCAGTGTCGTAGAGGTGACTGTGGTAACCTGCAGGATGCAGTGGTCATGTGTCCTGTCACCTCAACCTTCTTGGAGGAACACATGGCGAGCGAAAAAAACAAAAAAAACAATACCTTCTGTTACTCCTGAGCTTAAACTTAGCGTGAATCAGTGTCATGTCGTTCGTTCTCTGAGATTCAGAACCTTTCACCATAACTGTGCATAACGACCACCATGTGTGTGTCCCGCCGCCTGCCTTACTCCTGACCCCCTGACCTTATGACCGTAATAGCACCGCTGGGAAGAAGCCGGGAAGCGGGCGGGCAGAGATTTGAGTGACAATGGGCCGCTGGTGCCCCGGGGCAACCCGGTTCTGGCTGCCCACGAGCTGCCCGCCCCGCCCTGCCCCGCCTCGGGCACGCTGTGTTCAGACACATGCCACAGCCAATGGCTTGGTCTTCGTGCTTGTGTTCTTGGTATTTGTTATTGTTTATTTAAAAAAAACAATGAATCTTTGATATTTTCACTCTTATTATAGTATAAACAATACTTATTGGAAGCCGCGTGTGAGTGGTGGTGGCTGCGAGAGTGTGTGCGGCGTGAGGCTTGGCAGGGCACAGGACGGTGCGTTGGTCATTATGCTTCATCACTGTCTCAACAGATGGCAGGCCGCTCATCATCTGCGACTCGCCCGTGTCCGATTACTCTCTCCGCAGAGGACACAAGGGCCGGCGCGGATCATAATGAAGAATGGTAAATCAAGGCGAGGGAAGCATGAAAACGCGATTCACTTGATGCCTCATCCAAGCGTCTGGGATCAAGTGTTTGAACTTTCAATCTGCCGAGACTGGTGATGAGCGTCCTGCAACCGAACCCAGACCGTGAAACCGAACCTGTTGTCACCCCACGCGCGTCATCACAAAGAGACCGTTACAGGTGCTAATTAAGGAGAGTAATTAAGTCGTCCAGTAGCCATTAAAGCGAGAATTGGAAAGAGCAAGGGATGAAATAAGACAGGTCCTCGCTACGGGGGTTCTCCTGAGGCCGAACGGAAAGGTAAAATAGACCTAAGGTGTTTAGGCTGCGAGAACGACCTTGACGCCCAGGTAACTCTTCCTCCTCCAGTAGGTTAATTAAGAGTGAGGATCGGAGCCCAACAGATGAGGAGGCGGAGGAAAAGAAAGAGGAGAGTGAAAGTGACGGATAATTGGTTCTTTCGGGAGTGTGGAAGAAACAAAAGCAGTTCATTGTTGTGGTACTCGTCTCACCTTCCTGTGTGCACCTCTAAACATTGTTGTCCAGAAGGCCGCAGGAAGGACGCTCTATATAGTGGTTTTGTCTTTCCTTAATAACGAGAGGAATCGAGGCGCCTCTGAAAATAATACTTGCTTGATGAAGACTTTTTGTACAGGTAAATAGGGAAACTGTAAGTGTTTTGGGTCCTCGAGGCCAAACTTTCACTTTAGGGTCCTAAAGCTCACCTGGAGAATGGTACGTCTTGCTGAAACTGCTTATAATTTAAAGTAATGGACATCCTTTTACAGAATTTGCATAGTTAAAAGTCGGGTAAGAAGTGGAAAGAAAATGAGACTATTAGTATGGAAGGAAGAGGAAGAGGAGGAGCAGGAGGGAGGGAGGGTAAGGTGAAGACACTTGACAGTAGGTGTTAGGTTCAGTCAGTGAACTTATAAACACACAAGATTGAACTTACATCTCCATCATCATTCTTCTTCCTTTAAACTCAATTATTCTTCCGTCTCCTTTCGCCTCTCCTTCATTATATTTTGTGTGTAAGTGTTGCAGTGTGTTACGTGGTGTGGGTGATTATAAGGGTGGCGATGTTGTGTTGTAGAGGATGTTGTAGTGTTGTAGATGGCGATTGGGTGTTAGTAGAAGGCGTGAAGTGAGGTGTTATAATGTTATGGGCGTGTATGTGGTGTTGTGGGCGTGTATGTAGTGTTATGATGTGGTGTTATGGGCTGCCAACACTCGAGCTTCTCTCTCTTCGAATTGTTATGGCGTGTCTGCAGAGGACAGAAGGCAGCGAGGCGTCTGCTCACATGTTTACAAGAGATGGGCGTTCAGAGGCTGTGTTTATCCTAACAATATACATCTCCCCTCCCTTCCTCCTTCCCTTCCCTCCCTCCCTCCTCGCTCCCTCCAGATTCGAGTGCTTTAGTGTGTTAGTTAGTCTGTGCATGAGGTTTAGAGACGCGCTGGTGCTGCCTCGGAGACAAACACTGGCTTGGCACTACTTGAGACCTACTCTTAACACTGGTTACTGGAAGACTTGAGAGAGAGAGAGAGAGAGAGAGAGAGAGAGAGAGAGAGAGAGAGAGAGAGAGAGAGAGAGAGAGAGAGAGAGAGAGAGAGAGAGAGAGAGAGAGAGAGAGAGAGAGAGAGAGAGAGAGAGAGAATATATTCACCACTACATCATCACCTAGCGCACGTCATAGGAATAGAGGATAATGAGACATTTAGCATTAGGACAACAGTGTGTGTGGGAGGGACGCCGAGGAACAGATGTGCCTTGGAACACCTGTGGATGGGAGGGGAGGAGGCTATACCTGTACAGCCAAGCATCTGTTACCTGTTCCCCCACCTGTGTGTGTGTGTGTGTGTGTGTGTGTGTGTGTGTGTGTCTGTGTGTGTGTGTGTGTGTGTGTGTGTGTGTGTGTGTGTGTGTGTGTGTGTGTGTGTGTAGCCGAAACCTTTACCAATCTTTTATAGTTATTTTGTATTATTTTATCTATCGGTTTGTTGTATTATTTTCCATGTGTGTGTTTTGTTTGCGTGTGCGTTGCTGTGTGCGTGAGTTGTTTTACTTCAGACTATCAGTGTCTGTGTTAACTAGCGGGGATGAGTGTCTGTTTGACGTGCTGCATTCTCTTCTGTTTCGTTTTATATCGTGAACACATGAATTTTGGTAATGGACGACAGAATGAACTGCATATCACACCATTTCATCCTTTATATATCATGGAAAAAAGCGAAATTATCCTTATATACTTACTATACTTTCGAATATAAGTATGACTGAGTAGGGCAAAGGTAGAACATAAATATACTTGTCATACCAGCAAAGTACTTAACCTCACCCATCAAGTTACTAGTCCTTCGATGGGGGAGGACTAGTGGTTCTGGAGGATCCTCATGTTACCCTTGACCGTGACAGCCTCTCCCTGCCTCTCTCCCTCTCACGCCCATCTCTCAGCGTTATCAATTTGCGCCTCGTGTCATTGAGAACATGCCTCTTATTGGTTACATGAAATATCGCCTAGGTTGTCTGGGGTTCTCAAGGGTAAAAAAGATCTAGAAGTACCGTCCTTGTTTCGCCTCTCCTGCCACTATGTTTAAGGGTGAAGGTGTGGTGTTTCAAGTGGGTGGTTTGAGGTTTTGTTGCGGCTGATATTTGACCTTCGACCTGACCGCTTCTTGACCCGAAGTTTAGGTTACGAGGGACAAGTTGGAGGGTGACAGATGACGAGCCGTAAATCTTTGGGAGTTGGCCCCTGTCTCTTTGGCTTTCTCTCTCTCTCTCTCTCTCTCTCTCTCTCTCTCTCTTCTCTCTCTCTCTCTCTCTCTCTCTCTCTCTCTCTCTCTCTCTCTCTCTCTCTCTCTCTCTCTCTCTCTCTCTCTCTCTCTCTCTCTCTCTCTCTCTCTCTCTCTCTCTCTCTCTCTCTCGTAACCTACATTCCTGTATGTTTCTTCAGCTTTCCTTCTCATATTCCCATTTCTTTCTCTCTACCTCTCACCCTCCCTTCTTTCCTCCATTCCTCCCTCCCTCCTTCACTTACCATCCACACGTGCCTGCATCAAGTACGTCAGGCACACGCGAGGGAAGGAGAGAGGGAGGGATGGAGACAAGGAGGTGAAGAGAGCAGAGACGAGAGGAAGTGACGGCGGTGAGGAGGGGAATGGCAGTGACGGAGTAAGCGTGGGGGAGGAAACAGGAATAAACACAAAGGGGTAAACGTCTTAAAAACACGACGCACTCACACTCCTGCTCTGATACACACACGAGAAATGAAGAGAAATATGGGGAAATTTTTGTATCAAGTATTTTTAGTCATAATTCTAAGTGGCAATGTTAAATCACTTGAGAAAAAATTAATTAGACATCAGATTAATCATGATCAATACATAGAAATCTTCTACTCACTAATCGAATCAAAACTTAAACAAATGCATCAAGGAACTTAAAATTCGGTGAATACTGATATTACTTTTATACTTATGAATGGAAATAGAGATATTTACGAACTAATCAAGTTAACAAACAAACTTAGAGAGAGAAGAAAAAAAAAAGGATGATATTGACAGAACATGGAACGAGTTTTTTTGTTCTTTTTTCAATCACAGTATAAGTTCCTGAAGACAAATACAAAGAAAAAATGTTACCAATCAAAGACTCACAAAGAAAAGAGAGAGAACCCTTGAGTCTTGTTTACTATTTTTAAAACCTGTCATATAAACATCGATAAATCTCTCCCTGAAGACAGATCGGAATAGGACGAATCGTTACCAATGAAGAGACAACGTTGACACAAAGAGACAGAATCACAAGTGCCTTACAGATGTTGTTGACAGCGGGGCGACAGGTGGTATACACATGCCCGACAGCTGTACGCCTCAGCTGTTCGCCCTTGACGCCCCCACAGCCTCTCCTCCTCCCTCTCCCTTTGTCGTCCTACTCACTCCCTCCACCCAGCAGTCCTATCAACCCCCTTCCCATCCTACCACTAACCTATTCCTCCTCTCCTTCCTCTCCTCACTCCATTCCCTATCCTACACTCTCCTTCTCCTTCTCCTTCTCTTAACACATTCTTCTATAATTTCATCTCCTTCTCATCCCCTCCTAGCCAGCATCTCTCCCTTTTTCTCCACATCCTCTTCTATCCCTCCTTCTCCCTCCAATCCAGCTCCCATTTCTTGCTTAAACATTCCTTTCATATCTCTACCTTCCTCCCAGTTCCCTTATAACGTCAAACATTTATACTTGTGTCTTCCTCCCTCCATCCCTCCCCTCTCTCTCTTCCCTTCATACATTCTAACCAAGTACACCCACGCCTCTCCTCTCCCATCTGCCCCACCCACCCACGCCCTTTTCCACCCTCACAGATTTAAGCCCCGAGTCTGAATCAACTCGAGAGTGAAGGAGAGAGGAGTTGAAGTGGATTTAAGCTCGATTTCCATTATCAATATACATGTTGATTCATCTGGCGTACAGCCTTCACGTTTTTATTGCTAGTTTCCTCGTTTTCTTTGCGTTTTCATATTCCTGTTTGTTGGTGGAACTATGATAAACTTAGTATCGGATGTTACGTTTTTATGTTCACGTCTCTGTGGTGTTACCAAGACAGGGAAGGGTTGGCTGCTGTAGTGTTACCAAGATGAAGTGTCTGGCCGACGTGTGGTGGTGGGTGTCTGGTGCTTGCAGTGTTACCAAGTTGCGTCTGGTGGTACCCGCGTTACAGGAAAGGCCGTAGAGTGGGATGACACAACACTTTTTTCATCGCATTCTTCTCAGTAGTAATCTCGCCTTACCTTCGCCGGGAGTGACCTGGAGTTACATAGATGAAAAAAATATAACCATAATTGCGTTTAGTCCTTGCAGTATTGCCAGACGGTGACCTTCGCCTCCCACAGTAAACACGGAGGGCATGTGGCGCTGACCCTCTCCTCTTGTTAGTGTTTACGGCGCGCTGCTGGGACGGTGAGGGGGCCTGGAGGGAGAGGTGCCTAGAGGGGGAGTGCAAGGACGGATATGGAGGCTAGGGGGAGGGGTTGCCAGGGAAGAGGATAAGGGATGGAGGACTGGAGGGAAATTTTTGCTCTAAAGGTCGCCAGGTGGAGGGAAAGAGTATGAGCAGGAGGGCAATGTACGAGGAGGAGGAGGAAGAGAAGGCAGGAAAAGGAAGGCCAGAAGGAGGGAGAGAGAAAGGAGGGAGTGCAGGAGTGTAAGGAAGAAGGGATACAAGAAGGAGGAGGAGGAGGAGGAAGTGCCAGGAGGGAGGTTTCTTGCACGTGGTTCGATAGGGGCAAGATACCACAAGGGGAGAAGGAGGAGGAGGAGGAGGAGAAGGGACGTCTGGATGGGGGAAAAGTAGTGGCACGAGGCACTGAGAGGATGGAAGGGGAGAGGGCGCCAGACAACAGGAGGAGGCACACGTCAAGAGCAAGGGACTGGCGGGGGAGGCGAGGGGAATAGAGGGGAGAAGAAGGGCGACGTTAAGTAGGTCGTGACACAGACTTGAGAGAAAGCAGATGTAGGAGTGAAAAAAAGAATATAATATTGTTATACCTAAACCACCACCATCACCACCACCACCACCGCCAAGCTAATTAGTGCTAGCCAGGTGTTCTTACTGTTAGAAGTTGCATCACCTTACCTGTGTTTGTGTGTGGCAATGGTACGGTGTTTCCTTAGCATGTCCTTCTTTTTTTCCTCCTCCTCCTCCTCCTCCTCCTCCTCCTCCTCCTCCTCCTCCTCCTCCTCCTCCTCCTCCTCCTCCTCCACTCTCGCGACACTCCCTGCTTGCCTTCTTTCCTCACCTCCTTCATCAGCGTCCTTCCTTCCCCTCCTTTCTTCCTTGCTTCCATACTCCTCCCTCCCTCCCTCCCTCCCTCCCCCCCCCACCCAGCTTCTTTTCCCTTCTCACCTCCTTTATTCATTATTCTTCTTTGTGTCATTGTTCCTTTTCTATTTTGTTTAGTCATTCATTACGTTTTCAGTTCTTTTTATTAATTTTTGTAGGTTAAATTGGCTTTTCTTATCAATTTTAGTTTTTTTCATTATATTTTTTTGCGTGTGTGTTACAAAACCATCCAATAGAATTTCCACTAATTGTTTCATACATCTTACCTGTATTTTACCCCCTCCTTCCTTCCTTCCTTCCTTCCTTCCTTCCTTCCTTCCTTTCTTTCTTTCTTTCTTTTTTTTTCTTTTTTTTCTTTTTCTTTCTTTCTTTCTTTCTTTCTTTCTTCCTTCCTTCCTTCTTTTTATCTTTTATATTGTATCATTTATATTCTCTTCCTCCACACCTCCTCCTCCTCCTCCTCGTCCTTATCCATCATCTGGACGTCCTTCGACTCTCCCATTATCTACAGGAGCTGGTGGTTACGAGTTTCTCTGTGCCTGTCTGTCTGTCATCAGGATGGGCTGGTGGTGGTGATGGTGATGGTGGTAGTGGTGGTGGTGGTGGTGGTGGTGGTGGTGGTGGTGGTGGTGGTGGTGGTGGTGGTGATGGTAGCGGTGTGTGATGTAGCGCAAGATGTTGTATGATTTAATAATGAAGAATATATTGATACGAAAGTAATATGTTATGGTCATAATAGTATAGTTACCTTCACGTCATGTTCTTAGTTACTACGTTAGGTAAAGAAGATACGGAGATGAATGCAGTGGCTACGTCTAGTAAAGTGTAGACCCTCTTACCTCTGATCACTCTTGGATAAGTATATGGAAAGGAATAGGTATGGAGAGGTGAAAATGTGGTTGAGTGTGGTGATTGTGGTGATGGTGACAGTGGCGAAGAATGAGGAACAATCCCACGTTGTTAGGGAAAGCATGATGAGAAAATATTATTGTCAGAAAGAGTCTTCCCAGTGACCTTGCAGTTCTCTCTGACATTCATTATAGTAAGGAGAAAAATAAGTCTAGATTCGTGTTCAGTATGCCCGAGCACCTTGAAGAACCAGATTTCATAAGATTCTGAAGTGTGAAAATTTTCATGAAATTCAGCAGGGGGAACCCTTGGAATTTTAGTGAGTAATATTGTTTTTTGAAATTACTCGAAAAGTATGAGGTTTACGTAAAGATGATAGGATAGGATAAATTATATAGAGAAGTAGCCCTTTCTTTTGAGATATGTAGGAATTAAATTGGATTGTAAATAACCGTGAAAATGACAAACATTGTTTTTCACACAAGTTACTTTTCATAATAAATTATTTCATAAACTATTGGAGTGATTTGAGAACAAATTGAAGCATATGATAGAATTTATAGTTCTTATTAACTTTACTTATATACATATTTCATGTAAGACTGATAGTTACGTAGTAAAATGAAATAAACTTTTTCGATCCCCAATCCTGGTCGAAATTTAAGTGCCAAAAATTCGAAAATCCAAGATGTCAGTTAATGGTGAATACGGGTGTGGTGGTGAAGGTGGTGGTTGATGTGGTGGTGGTGGTGCAATTGTTGGTTCAGAATTCCCTTATTCTCCTGTCCGGAGTGAGTTAAAAGGGGAAACAAGAGGTGGTAACAAAGCCTTTCCCCTTGAGTGGCACGCCCGTTCCCTCGCTCCAGCTGGCATCCATCTGTGGGAATACGAGAGGAAATAGCTGAAGGAGGAAAAAAGAAGAGAGAAAGGAGAAGAAACGAGGTAAAGAAAAATAGAAAAAATGTGTAATAATAACATTAATTGTTTCCCTCTTGCTACTCCTATCTATCTAATTCTCTTTTTCTCTTTTCATTCGTGTTTCGCCGTCAGAATACACTTATTTTTGGAGAAACTGACACCTTAGGCCTTGTGTAGGTGGTGGTGGTGGTGTGCTGAGGGAGGAGTAAGGGAAGGGAGGAAGAGGGTAAGGTGATGAGGGTGAGGGGAGTGTGGTGAGTGATGATAGAGGGGAGTCACCACCAGGGATAAGGTGTTGGTGAGGGTGGCGATAGGTACCTTCTTTCTCCATTCCTCCATCACTCTCTTTCACCTCTCCTCCTCCTCCTCCTTTATTCAACTCTCCTTCGTCATCTCCTTCATTTCCTTACTTGTCACTTATAGGATTTGTAGTGTTGTTTTCTATTATTTTCTTTTATTTATTATTGTTGTTTAATATATTCATGAGAAGTGGAATGTAAGAAAGCCAGAAGGAATCACAAAATTAAAAGGCCGTCACAAAGAAATGCTGAACAAACCCGTTGGAGTATTTTGTTGCGATCAGTCAAACACTTCTCAAAAATATTGCTATTAACTTCCCAAACGTGGCGACGATGGAAGATGTGAGGGATGTATCGTGGTTGTTGCCGGTGGCGTTTATGGTGGTGTTGGTAGGGATGCTGGTGAAGGTGTGGATGGATTTCAGGTGGAAGCAAAGGAAGGACCAAAAGAAAGGAAGAGAGGAAGGGGAGGAGGTGGAGGATGTTGTACGCCTCTACCTTTACCCTGAGGCGGAAGAAGCTACACTTCCATCCCTCACGAACCACACCGCTGTGCCCATGCGTGGAAAAAACATCCTTCCTGCCTTCGTCAACGGCCACCACTGTGAGATCTTTGTGGACTGTGGCACCAGCTCAGCCATCATGACGTACCGGTGCGCCAAGTACCTGAGGTTACTGAGTCAGGTGACGGGCACCAAGCTGATCCTGTTGAGAATGTGGTCCAGAAACACAGTGGCGAAGATGATGGTGGTAGAGGCGGTGACGGTGGAGCTGGCAGGTGGCGTCTCCTTCCCTTGCACGTTCCTGGTGGCGCCCAAAGACGGACCGATCAGCCACCTCAAGGTCGACATTTTCCTGGACAGCGCCACACTCCGCCGCACCAGGGCCGTCCAGTGGCTTAAACCTTTCTCCACCACACTCTACTTCCCCAATCCCATGCCCCAGTGGCAGCCCCGCACGAGTCCGGATTTCCAGTTAGAGGTAGACAATGCACGCCTCGGGAAGTGCGTGAGGAACGATAGACTCAAAGTACTCGTGG
This sequence comes from Cancer borealis, assembly GCA_036785275.1. Lineage (NCBI taxonomy): Eukaryota > Metazoa > Arthropoda > Malacostraca > Decapoda > Cancridae > Cancer > Cancer borealis. The sequence continues at coordinate 18,313 of JAXIVD010005309.1, forward strand.
ACACCGGAGCTCGGGTCTTCTACGCCTCCAAGAAGTATCACCACCCGAACACATCCGTGGAGGTGGTGGTGGCGAAGGATTCTATTATCGTGTGGAGGCCGCTAGAGTTCATGCCCACTACTACCTTCGATTTCGTTCTGGGCGCTCACCTGCTCGCCAAGTACTGTAGCATTCTGGACTATGCCAACCTGTATTTGTATTTCTATATCGACGACCGAGTTTACCGTGCACGTCTTAGGCGGACCAGCGCCTTGTGAACACATCTCTCCTGTCGTTGTCTGTCCCGCCGTTACAGCGCGGGACACCTTGCCGGCGGCGGAGTGACGAAGGGCGCGTGAATTCTACTGCCAATAACCCTGTGTCATTTATCGCCTTTTTAAGGATGCTTACTTTATGTTTTTCTTCAAAATAAGTAAACTGATATTAACATATGAAAAGCTTGATAAGTTATATTTACGACGTTGTTGCTTTTCTCGAGTCATAATTTTTTAAGAAATTATTTAAGTCACAGCCTTCCGGTGTTGTGTGCCCAATCAGTAAACATAAGGTCGATTCCCTTACCTTTGCCTTGTGGTTTTCGCTCATAGAGGAGATGGCTGGCACGTCCTTTTTCCTCAGGTTTAATTAAGCTTGGAATGTCACCTTGTTAGGGCACATGAGGCTTGTGACGTGTTACATTTACATATTTTCCAACTCACAGGCTGTCACGGCTCGGCGACGTCTTGAAGGTAATTGATTCTTTCCTCTACACTGTGTTTAATGGTTGTAAGATTTTGTGGAGGGCGAAATTAAATTAAAAGTACTGGCGTGACTGATGTGTTTTTATGAAAGTGTGTGTGTGTGTGTGTGTGTGTGTGTGTGTGTGTGTGTGTGTATGTGTGTGTGTGTGTGTGTGTGTGTGTGTGTGTGTGTGTGTGTGTGTGTGTGTGTGTGTGTGTGTGTGTGTGTATGTATGTGTGTGTGTGTGTGTGTGTGTGTGTGTGTGTGTGTGTGTGTGTGTGTGTGTGTGTGTGTGTGTGTGTGTGTGTGTGTGTGTGTGTGTTATTGTTGTTGTTTGTTGTGGTGGATTGTTTTTGTAGTACTCAACACACACACACACACACACACACACACACACACACACACACACACACACACACACACACAGTAGCAGCTAGAGGGAGGAGGCGGAGGGGCACCTGCTACACATTAAGCAGCGTGGAGAAGAGCCTAAGGGAGACAGGAGGCGTGGTGGCCGCTGCTAATGTAAACACCAACCCACCGTCCTCAGTGGCCCGAGAGATAGTGGCTCTAAGTCCCCCTAGATAAACCCCATAAGGCTTCGTCCCTGCCTCTCTGCATAATTCATCGGCGTCTCCAGGGTCCTCAGGCCATCATTGAGTCCTTAGCGTTCGACTCTTGGTGGTTTGTATCGCAGACTCGACTCCTCTTGCGAAGCTCAGGGTTTGGTATATAACGTTTTTTTTTATGTATCCTACGAAGTATTATATATTTTATTGTGGTTTTGGTGTTTCTTTTTTTCTCTCTAGTCAGGTTTCATGTGCGTGTGCGTGTGTGTGCGTGTGCGTGGGGAAGAGTAGGGGTCCACAAAGGTAATGGGTCTGAGCAAGAACATTTGAGGGCAGGTGGCTGTCTGGGAACAAGGGCCCCATACACCCCTATCTTCCGCCAGCCAGCCACCCACCCGCCCACCTACATCCCTCCCGCCCACCACCCACGCTCACTCCTCCACGGCATGCCACTTAAACGACTCGACCACCTCAGGGCCGGGAAAAAAATTGATAGAGGCAAATGTGGCACTCAAGTTCTGTACGTTGAGTGTATCTCGCCCACCCACTCTGCCTGCCTCTGTTTCCTGGCTCCTTCACATCCTGACCCATACCATCACGCCCTACACATACCTCACGCCCATTTCCTTCACCCTCCCCCACCACGCCCACACCTCAGCTTAGCTTTTATTACTTTTATTATTTGTCATGTTAAATTTATCATACAATTATACCTTTTATCTATGTCTTATTATAACATGATTATTATAACCTTATATTCTGATGCACGACTCAGATCCACAGCCTCACCGACCTGTCCTTGTCTCTCCTTGTTTAGCCTGATAATATGTCTAATTTATTCCTATTTTTTATGTCTAAGTACTATATACATTCACACTTAAATCATTAATATATTTTTTCTCACATCTATTCTCATTTCCAATATTTCTTCATTTGTCTTCTTTTCCTTACTCCTTTGTTTCATTCCTTCCCTCTTCCTCCCTCTTTCGTACCCAGAGATTTAATTATACCTTGTCTATGTGTATTCTCTCTGGTTGCTCATTCATATTCCTTCCTGTGTGCACTTTTCTCTCTCCTCCTTCCACGAAAATCATCACTTGCCTTTCATTCTCAGATATTTCTTGCGTTTTTTGCTCCTTTTTTGCTTGTATTCTCTTCTTTTTGTTCTCTTTTTTTTTCTCCTTCCTTTCATTCATACCACGCGTCCCTACTTACGTTTTCTTGTGTCCTTTTTTTCCAGTGTTAGTTTTATTTATTCTTTCTCGTTTTCTTTACTTTCTACTTTGCTTTCTTTTCGGTAAATGGATAATGTTTCTTCTTATGATAAACGAGATTCATCTGCTGTATATCTACTTCCTCCCTTTCTCCCTCCCTTTCCTCCCTACCTTACCCCTCTCCTTCTCCCCTTTCCTCCCCTCCCTCCCTATCCTTCCCCCCCACCCATTCCTTCCTCCCTCAGGACTGGAGAGATTATGAGGTAGGTGGGTGGGCGGAGGAGTCAGCTACCCAGCCTCACTTCTTGGAGATAAGGGGTAGTGTGTGTGTGTGTGTGTGTGTGTGTGTGTGTGTGTGTGTGTGTGTGTGTGTGTGTGTGTGTGTGTGTTTGTATGTTTGTGTTTGTTTCATTCATTCATTCATTCATTCCTTTCCTCCTCCTTCGTCCATTCATTCTTTTATTCCTTATTGTCTGGTTCTTTTTTTTCCTTCCTTTCTTTCCTCCCCTTCATACACTTTCTTGAATGCCAACGTGGTATGTCCGTTTGCAGAAAAGTCTTCCATTGATACCTTTATTCACTGTATTCCTCCTCCTCCTCCTCCTCCTCCTCCTCCTCCTCCTCCTCCTCCTCCTCCTCCTCCTCCTCCTCCTCCTCCCTCTTCCTCTTCTTCTTCCTCCAGCTGTCTTATGGAGATTACTTGACGCCATCTGTGAGAGTAAAATTGAACTCATATGTGCCTACTAACACACACACACACACACACACACACACACACACACACACACACACACACACACACACACACACACACACACACACACACATCGATGTTTTCCTCTTTCATATTCTCTACTTATCCCTCCGGTTCCTTTCCCCTCCCTCCCTCACCCCTGACTCCCCTCGCGGTGTTATCAGGCAGGATGCGCCACCCTCAGTCCCAGAAAGGGGATCCCCATAATTTCCCCTCGTCGAGATAACGCAGGAAGCCAAGGGGAGAGTGGAGGATGAGTGGAGAGGGACAGAGGGCATGGAAGCAGGATAGGAGAAGGTGGGAGACCAAAGTAAAAAGGGGAATAGAGGGGAAGGAAGGTGACAGAGAGGACAAGGAAGAAGAAGAGAGTCAAAGAGTATTAGCAGTAAAGACGAAATTCCGAAAAATAACAGAAATCAGAAAGAGATTTGGTGAGGAAGGGAGGGAGAGACTTCTTATTATTCATCTTATTCCTCTTCCTCTTCTTCTTTGCCATCCCCTTCTTTCTCGCCCTGTATTTGCCTCCCTCTATCTTGTTAATTTTCCTTCTTTCTACGTATGACACCTTCGTTCTTCCTTCCTTCTTTCCTTCCTTTCTTTCATCCTTCCTTCCTTCCTTCCTTCCCTCACATGTGGTCTTCGTTATCTTCAGTCATCGTAGTGTCGCGTGATATTTTTCTACGTTATCTTCACGCGTTTGTTAAAAGGAGGGAGTGTAAAACCCCAGCTGGAGGAGGAGGAGGAGGAGGAGGAGGAGGAGGAGGAAGAAAAGGAGGAGTACAATATAATAGGTGAGGGGAAGAAGCGAAGAGAATGGAGAAGGAAAAAAGGGAGGAAAACGAGAAACAATTAGGGACATGAGCACAAGAAAAAACAAGACTAGGAAAACGTGCAATAGGAGGAGGAGGAGGAGGAGGAGGAGTGGGCGTGTTGGTGTTGCTGTGAGGAAATGCCTTCATGCGGTGTATGTGTGCCCAGCGTGACAAGTGCCATAGTGGTGGGGAGGCAAGGAAATGCCCCGCGTGACATTCCCTCCAGCCCTTCCGCCCCACGCGACGACGGCGGCGGCGACGAGGACAATAACGAGGAGGAGGAGGAGGAGGAGGAGGAGGAGGAGATTATGGGTATGTTAGAGGAGGTGGTAATGATGACCCCTTATTGAGTCCACCTTTAATGGGGTCGATGTTGTGCCCTTGACCTCTTCTCTCTCGTGTCCTCTTCTAAATCATAGGTTAGCCTTGACTGCTGACCTACAAAAGAAAACGAAGTCATTAGTTGATACTGAGAGGCGTGACTCAAGTAATGGATACAGTGGCACTTACTTGGAAATGATTAATGTTGGCTGTGTAGCAAGGGAAGACGAAATCCTAGTAGCAAGTGAGGCTTACGTATCCGTGCGTCACTCTCCATCACCACCATCACCATCACCAGCTGCCATTCCTCTCCTCCTCCAGCTCCTCCTTTCCTTTCCCTCTTATCTTAAGCTGAATATTAATCTTACTAACATTACTACTACTACTCCTACAACTACTACTACTACTACTACTGCTGCTGTTACTACGACTACTACTACTACTACTTCTACTATTAGTAATGATAATAATGGTAACAATAATACAAATGATGGTAACAACAACAACAACAACAATAATGATAACTTTAATGATAACAATGTTGATGATAATAGTTATAACTCACGAACTATCAACCTTCACTGCCATGTGTGTGTGTGTGTGTGTGTGTGTGTGTGTGTGTGTGTGTGTGTGTGTGTGTGTGTGTGTGTGTGTGTGTCAGGTTAAGAGAGTGGAATGTCTCCGTGGGTGTATGTTAGCATGAATAAGTGTGTGGAGGTGAAGGAAGGTGAGGGAGAAGAGAGGGGAGGAGGGAGGATGAGAATTCGGCGAAGACCTCACATCCGGCAGTGAGGGAAAAGAAGGGAGGAAGGGAGGGAAGGAAGGGGAAGGGAGGGAAGGAAGGGAGGGAGGGGAAGGGTAAAGAAGGGTAGAAGACACTTACGGGTGGCACATTTACCCGACCTCTTCATATACTGTTGAGAAAAATCAAATTAAAAAACAGAAAAATATATAAATGTTTAGCTGTTACTATATAAATATTTTTTCTTCATATTTTTTCAACGAAAGTTAAATTATTGGTCCACATGCACCTCATCATCATCCTTGTACACCCACATCCACCCACAGTACCTCCCACCTCCCACCTCCCGTCACGTCATGGTAACACCCCCATCACACCTTTCTCACACCTCCCTCCCTCCCTCTCCTCCCCTTCCTCCATCTCCTCCCCCTCCTCCTCCTCCTCCAGGTACTCTTCGCCCACCGGAACAAACTTGATCGGCACAAAACCCTGAGCGAATAAAATTGGGTTACGGAATTTTTTTCTCGTATATTTTTAAAGTTTGATATGTTTTTGAACTGTGAAATCTGTTTTTTTCAATGTAAAATGAGTAAAAAGGTGAAGGGATAATTTTTTGTATACATAAGTAATGTTTTAGGTGAGAAGTATTTCAAAATCTAAGACAGGAAGGCAAAGAAAAAAAATATATAAGGAAGGAACAAGAAATAATAGCGACACAGGAAACAGAGTGAAGTCAAAATCCCATTGAAGGATGTCACCAACAGTCTTGTCTCAACCCTCACACACCACATCCCATCCCACGCACACACCACGCCCTCCCCACCACCCACGCCTCGCACACCTACCCCACTAACCCACTGCCAACCCACCAAGACCCAGAGGCATGAAAACCGCGAAAAGGCCGACGGAGGTGTTAGAAATAAGCTTAAAAAAGGGGAAATTGAAGCTGAGTTAGAAGCATACGAAGCCGTCGCCTGCACGAATGTATGAAATGTGATCTGCTTCTGGAACTCGAGATGCCTACAAGTGCATCCCGCCGGAAACACGTGTTCAGAACCCCCGAAAAATGTTCCCCCTTCCCTCCCCTCGTTCTCTACACCGTCTTACTAGTATTTTCCCCTCACTCTCCTCTTTTCTAGTTGTAGTATATGTGCCACCTGTATGTGTGAGAGTGTGTGTGTGTGTTTTGGAGGAGGAGGAGGAAGAAGAGGAGTAGGAAGGAGGGGAAGTGTAAGGGTTAAAGGAGGTGAAGTAGTCGTAAAGGAGCCGCATATATCCCTCGTCGGGTCGTTAGAGTCATCGTAGTCGTCACTTGCCTCGCGTTGCTGGGATGTTTGACGGGCCAGGATGGAGGGCGACACACACACACACACACACACACACACACACACACACACACACACACACACACACACACACACGCACGCACACGCACACGCACACACTTATATTCCCTACAGATCCTTTTTCACAATTTCCCTCATACCTTCCTCATTTATTCTTACCTCTCTTCATAAACTCACTCTCCACCTCATCTTCCTTACACCTCATTTTCCTAGTCTCCCGCCATGACATCCTTACCTACACTCCTCACATCCTCCCGTTAACTCATCTTCACCCCCGCACTCCCTCCTCCTTCCCGCCGCTCTTCACGCTTCATCCCCAAATCACGGAACCCACCTTCGTAATCCGCTGAGATTTACGTTAAGTTGATCTACTCTTCCGCCTCGCGTCGACCGGAAACCTGCCCCACCTGCGTCGCCAACTGATAGAAAAAGGTGCCTCCGAGGGATCGATATCACGGTCACCTGCGCTTTGTTATCTCTCATCCTCCTTATTGTTGTCTCTTATCCTTCTTTTTGTCCGTCCCCGCCCAGCCCGGATGTACGAACGAGGAGGTAAACAGATTATTGCCTCCACCCCCACCTCCGACGCCAGATTCAATGTTTTTCACTGATTCCTGTTTTTCTCATTTTTTTCCCGGTTTCAAAGATTAATGGTGGGCTTATTTTCCATGTTTTGAGGTTTAGCTGTGCCATATTTAAGGTTTTGGTCATCGGTTCATGTATGGAAAGAATAATGTGAACGTTTCCTTCTTTTATTGACTTTTTCGTATTATGTGTTGAGTTTAGCTAGCTTTGGTGCGGCTAGGTTTACTGGGCTATCTGTCTGTGTCTATCTGTCTGCCTGTCTGTCTGTCTGTCTTTGCATATAAGTAGCCAAGCATAAGTTCACCAAGTATCATGATAAGTAACAAGGTTTACAAACACACCTCCCGACGCTCATCTTCTTTACAAGGTCATGCATATCAGTCTTTACGGGGGACTCAAGCAGGACAAATAATATGTAACATACACGTACCCTGAGAGTCCCACGAACACTTGTCGAGCTGGATCTAAAAATTGCCTGCGGAATGCACGTAGAGGGAATTACACACTTGACTGACTGTACAGAGGAAAAGTGAGGAAATTCGCGAAACCTTGATAATATGAAAATTACAGGCATGTCATGACACCTTGAGGGGGGAAAATAGATATATACATCTCCGTGATCCCATAGAAAATTGCAAAATGCTTGGGTCTTCCTGCATGATAGGCGGATGATAAACATGATCCCCTGCATCCCGCCTACGCCACACCCACGCCACGCCCCACCACACACCCGCCAGGACGCAGCCCGCAGCCCACGCCTATAATCCTCACCGATAACAGCGCAGCAGGATTAGCTTGGTGGGTCCTTCCGTCCCGCCCCTATTCATCCGTGTCTTCTGTGTGGGCGGTCATGCGGTGCCGCCTCCAAGGGATATCCATCAAACGACTCCACGCTGTGACTTGCATTAAGGGTTTTTTATGCTCATTTGCAGACCGTGGGGATGTGTGTGTGTGTGTGTGTGTGTGTGTGTGTGTGCGTGTGCGTGTGCGTGTGCGTGTGCGTGTGTGTGTTTCTTTCCATGACCTTCCTATTATTTTTAGAGTTTTTCGTAATTTTATCTCATCATTTATTATTCCTTTTATGTCACTATTTTTCATCATATTCCTTACCATTATCATATTTTTTTTCCTCATACACACTCACCATCCCCATCCCTCACCTTCATCCTCATCCTTATCTTTATTCTCTTAACACACCCATCCTTCTCCTCCTTTCCTTTCACCACCACTTCCTTCCGTCCTCCTCACTGACAGTCTTCGTGGCTAATAAACAGCTGTACCTGTGTTTGTTTGCCTCGTGGGTCCTGTTTACGCCGTGTCCTGCCTCAGCTTCCTGTCTGCCGCACACACAACACAACACTCTAACATTGTTCCACACGCGACTCCCCGACACACTCACTCTTGTTCACACACCTCGACCCTCTCCTTCACTCACTCTTGTCTTGAGGTCGGGTCTGCCATACTACATCAAAGTGTATTGTTCGTGCGTATAACAGTTGTATGGGGATAGAAATGGTTAATGTGGGTGTAGGTGGATGGGTGGATGTGTGTGGGTGGATTCATTGTATGTATAGAAGATGGAAGGAGATGTAGATAGGAAAAGGGAGTAGGTATGCATGGAAGTATGTGTGAATGCATCTTATTTCCATCCTAAGACTTCCATTCCTCCTCACAGCGGTACTAAGGGGACAGGATATTGAACACAGAGACAGAAAAACGTAATGATACACTCGGTAAATGGGAAAACTTTATGGATACAAAAAAAAAAGTAACGAAAGGGGGATATCAAGCAGAAATTAAAGTAAAAAGTGGAATGAGAAAGAATAAATAACACCATAATTACTACCACCATCACCATCACCACCACCACATCACCATCACCAAGAGACGCTTTACCATCATCACCTTCCTTTCTGCAGCGGCTTTAGGGGGAAATCAACGCCTTCCTGATAAGCACTTGAGTGGATTATCCCGTAATTTATGCGTGGCAGCACACCTGTGGTCCTTACCTGTTCACTGTGGTTACCTGTGTCGCGCATATAGATGTGGTGTGTATCGCATGCCACGCCCTGATATGTGTGTGTGTGTGTGTATGTGTGTGTGTGTGTGTGTGTGTGTGTGTGTGTGTGTGTGTGTGTGTGTGTGTGTGTGTGTGTGTGTGTGTGTTCTTATTTTCGCACGTGTTTAATGAATAGTGACAGGATGGAAAGTTGAGAAGGATGTTAGGTTATGGGAATGAATCTCACTCTATCTCTCTTTCTCTATTTATCTCTCTCTCTCTCTCTCTCTCTCTCTCTCTCTCTCTCTCTCTCTCTCTCTCTCTCTCTCTCTCTCTCTCTCTCTCTCTCTCTCTCTCTCTCTCTCTCTCTCTCTCTCTCTCTCTCTCTCTCTCTCTCTTTTTTTTTCTCTCTCTCTCTCTCTCTCTCTCTCTCTCTCTCTCTCTCTCTCTCTCTCTCTCTCTCTCTCTCTCTCTCTCTCTCTCTCCTCTCTCTCTCTCTCTCTCTCTCTCTCTCTCTCTCTCTCTCGTACGGGGATCTCCGGCCGGGTTAAGATATGCAAATGAAGTGCCGTGCGAGTGAGGGGAAGACTTGTATAACTCAGGAGGCTCGGCGTTGTAACCTGTACTGTACATTACTGTGGCAAGGAGGGAGGAGGGGACGCGCCTTGGCCATGGGGAAGGGAACAGGAATGAAATGAAGGGGAGACGCGTGAGAGTCTTAAGAGGAACGGCAGATGTACGGATAACTAGATAAGAAAATACATACATACACACATACATTCATAACTCTGTAGATGTCCGTGAATAATGGGAAAAAGTGATCTTCCATTCCCACGGGCGGAGGGGGGGCGGGGGAGGGTGAGGAGCTTCCTGTTACGGATCGTCGATAATCCCTCGAAATATTGACACTCGCTGTATTACGTGCAATGACAAAATCCGAGGAGCAGGAAGGAAGAAATTGGGCACTTATGGGATTATGTATCACGCGCGCCCTGTCTCGTGCCGGCACACGGACGGGTGGAGTCAGCCCGCCCACACCCACACCCATACCTACACCCACACCCACATCCACCTTTACATACCTGGATACGCACCTACCCACATCCACACATGCCTGATTAATCATCTGGCTACACCCTACTTGTACACCCCACCACACAAAGCGGTACTCACAGTCCCGTAAATATTGCTACTTCTCCTCCATTGTGTGAGTGGACGGAGTTTGTTGAGTGTGTATTTAGAGCTAAGTTAACCAGTCATGTGGAAGGGCGGAACCACCTATACAAAGTGGATGTAGGACGATGTGTTGGTATTCTAAAGTCTCTCCACATGCAAAGATGGATGAATACAAGTGGATGACTGAAAAAAAATCAATCCATACAAACTTTCCCTTAGTCTGTGTGGGTAACCTATCCCTGCCGCCCTCCACTGCCACCTACCTACACGTGCTACATCCCCTAAGGTCATTCCCACAGGTGCGCAGGAGACTAATTACCTACCTCGCCCTACCTGTCCAATCTCCCTTGACGTGGTGAACTGGGTGCCGGAATCCCTCTAGCCGGATGTAATTGGGATTAGTAAGGCTTAGGATAACAAAATATGTGGGTCTGGCGTCACCCTTAGCCGTTTTGCAGCCAAACTTTACCGTTGGTGACCTGTGTTTTTGTGGAAGGGTTTGGTGTGCTGGGTGGTTAGGGAGCTGACATGCTTTTTTGGGTGAGGGTGGAACGGTGTTGTAATTGTAGTAATCAAAAGGGAGGGTGAAGAGAGGGAGGACTTGTGTATATGTGTTTATGTGTGTATTTTATGGTTGAGGTTTCAATTTTCAGTATTTGATCTTCTTATATATGTTTATTTGTGGCTATGATGGTGGTGGTGGTGGTGGTAAGAGTGGTAATAGTTGTATAATTAACAGTAGTAGTAGTAGTTGTTATTGTTGTTGCTGCTACTATTGTTGTTGTTGCAGTACTATTAATAGCTGTAAAAGTCGATGGTAAAGATTATGTGTCATTTATGTATACTATAGAAAGTCGATACAAACAAAATCACTCCATCAGTTTCATTGCATTTTTGACTGAATCTTTTTTTTAATCAGTGTTTAGATAGTACTTCTACTCTGTGCCAGTGTTTGCTTCCGATGTTATCCCGACACTCAGGTGAGCTTCACCTTACCTGTTTGACGAGTACTTTTTTGTATACATCTACTAACCTGCTTTGTTCTCACGGTCATCGGGGGCTAATGATTAAAGGCAAAGAATGAGTACTGTTGCTGCTTTTACTGTAATTGATGCTGCTGCTACTGTTGTTATTGTTACTACTACTACTACTACTACTACTACTACTACTACTACTACTACTACTACTACTACTACTACTACTACTACTACTACTGTCACTGCTGCTGCTTCTGGCTCAAAATGTTAAATATGATAGATGTGGTTTGATATTCCAATGGGGAGACGAGACAAGACACAGTTTCCAGTAATTGACGTGACTGCATCATTCTGTGTGATTGATCAGTGTTGTTATAAGTGTTCCGTCATAAATCAATGTGTTGTGTTGATATAATTGAGTGTGCCGCCAGTAATGCCTTTAGACGCCAAGCAAG
>JAXIVD010005310.1:0-20000 GCA_036785275.1 Cancer borealis
GTGGGGCTGCAGGGCTGCGGGACTGCAGGGCAGCAGGCCTGTGGGGTTGCGAGGCATCGCGGCTGCCGGGCTGTGAGGCCTTGTGGCTGCGGGGCTGCGAGGCCTCGCGGCTGCGGGGCTGCGAGGCCTTGTGGCTGCAGGGCTGCGAGGACTCGCGGCTGCGGGGCCGTTGGGTAGCGGGTTTGTGAGGCTGTGGGGCTGCGGGGATGCGGGGACTCGTGGCTACGGGGCTTCGTGGCAGTGGGATTGCGGGACCTCGCGGCTGCGGGACCGCTGGGTAGCGAGTGTGTGAGGCTGCGGGGCTGCAGGGATGCTGGGATGCGGGGCATCGTGGCTGCGGGACCTCGTGGCAGTGGGGTTTTGGTAGATGAGTGTGTTTGTGAGCGTTAGGGGAGTGAGTGTAAGTATGTTGAGGGAGTGCGTGTTACTATGTGTGTTCGGGAAGTGACTGTGAGTGTATGTGTTGGGAGAATGTTGGAATAGTCTAAGCGGGTGTGTTGAGAAGTGAGTATGGATTTGTGTGTTGGGAAGTAAGTGTAGATGTGTGTGTTTGGAGAATGAGGGTGTTATGGGTGTGTATGCGAGTTTGTAAGGGAAGTGAGCGTGGGTGTGTGTGTTGAGGGAGTGAGAGTGGATGTGTGTGTACCGGGGGAGTGTAAGCGGGTGTGTTAGGGGATTGAGTGTAGGTGTGTGTTGAGAGAGTTAGTGTGGATGTGTGTGTGTGTCGAGGGAGTGTAAGCGGGTATGTTGGGGAAAGTAAGTTTGTGTTTGTACTGTGGATTAGTTTGGAGGGATGACTGTGTTGATGCATATGTTGCGGTGTGAGTGTGAATGTTTGTGTTGGGGATGTGAATAGGGATGTGTTGGGAGTATGAGTGAGGTTGTGTGTAAGTGTTATGAGAGTGAATGTGTGTGTGTGTGTGTGTGTGTGTGTGTGTGTGTGTGTGTGTGTGTGTGTGTGTGTGTGTGTATGTGTGTGTGTGTGTGTGTGTGTGTGTGTATGTGTGTGTGTGTGTGCGTGTGTGTGTGTGTGTGTGTGTGTGTGTGTGTGTGTGTGTGTGTGTGTGTGTGTGTGTGTGTGGAGCAGCAGGTCTGTGGGGTTGTGGGGTTTCGCGGTATCGGGGCCGTGGGGCTGCAGGGCGGCGGGACTGCAGGGCTGTGAGGCTGCGAGGCCTCGCGGCTGCCGGGCTGCGAGGCCTCGCGGCTGCGGGGCTGCTAGGTCTTGCGGCTGCAGGGTTGCGAGGCCTCGCGGTTGCGGAGCCGCAGGGTAGCGGTTCTGTGAGACTGTGGGGCTGCGGGGCTGCAGGGATGCGGGGATGCGGGGATGCTGGGATGTGGGGACTCGTGGCTACGGGGCCTCGTGGCAGTGGGTTTGCAGGGCCTCGCAGCTGCGGGGCCGCTGGGTAGCGAATCTGTGAGGCTGCGTGGTTGCAGAGCCTTCGGGCTGCGGGGCTGCAGGGATGCTGGGATGCGGGGCCTCATGCCTACGGTACCTCGTGGCAGTGGGGTTGCGGTGCCTCACGGCTGCGAAACCGCGGGGCAACGGGGTTGCGGAGTAGCAGGGCTGTAGGGTTACGGGGTTTCGGGGCAACAGGGTTGCAGGGCTGCGGGAGCTCACGGTTGCGGGACCGCGGTGCAGCGGGACTTCAGGGATGACGGGCTTCAGGGCTGCAGAGCTTTAGTTCAGCTGCTTTGATAGGCTACAGAGTTGTAGAGCTGCGGGGCTGCGGAGCTTCAAGGCTGCGGGTTTATAAGGCTGTAAGGCAGCGGGGCTGCAGGGCTCTAGGGCTGCTGTGTTGCTGGCCTGTAGGGCTACGGGTCTTGCGGCTGCGTGGCCGTGGGGCAGCGAGGCTGCAAAAATTCGGGGTTGTGGAGCAGCAGGGCTGTGAGGTTCGCGGTTACCGGGGCGTAGGGCTGCGGGGCTGTAGGGCTATGGATCTACGGGACTGCAGGGCTGTGGGACTACGAGGCTGCTGGGCTGCACGGTTTTGGGCTTGCGGGGCCTCGCGGCTGTGGGATATCTGGGCTGATGGGCTCTGGGGCTGCAGGGCTGCGGGTCTGCAGGGCTGATGGGCTACAGGGCTGCGGGACTACGAACCTGCAGGGTATTGGTGCTGCGAGGCTGCTGGGCTGCAGGGCTTTGGGGTTTTTGGGCTTCACAGCTGCGGATCTTCGGGGCTGCGGGACTGCAGGGCTTTGAGCTTTTGGGCTGTGAGCTTTTGGGCTGCAGGGCGTCAGGGCTGTGGAGCTGCGGGGCCTTGCGGCTGTGGGGCTGCTGGACAGCGGGGCTGCGGCCTCGTGGCTGCGGGGCCTCGTGGCAGTGGGGTTGCGGGGCCTCACAGCTGCGGGGCCGCGGGACAACGGGGTTGCAGGACTGCGGGATTGCGGAGCAGCAGGGCTGTTTTGTTGCGGGGTTTCGCGGCTGCTGGGCCGTATGGCTGCCGGGCTGCGGGATTGCAGGGCTTCGGGGCTGCAGTCCTGTAGGGCTGCGGGACTGCGGAGAAACGGGGTTACAGGGTCTCAGGACCTCGCGGTTGCGGGACTGCGGTGCAGCTGGGTTGCAGGGATGCGGTGCTTCGGGGCTTCGAAGCTGCAGTTCAGCTTGGCTTCGAGGCTGTTGGTTCTCGGGAAAGGAGGACTGTGAGGCTGCAGGACTGCGCGGCTGCTTTGTTTCAGATCTGCGGAGTTGAAGTTCAGCGGGACTGCGGGACCTTGGGGCTGCATGGCTGCAGTGCTTTGGGGCTCTGGGATTGCTTGGCTGTAGGGCTGGAGGGTTGCTGGGCGGGAGCGAGGTTGCGGGGTCTTGAGGCTGCGGGGCTACAGGGTTCGGGGCTACTGCTTTCCCTTTATTTATTTTATTTTATGATATGTTTATGAGAGGAGGAGAAGGTAGGTGATGACAATCAAGTCTTAGTTTTGAGGTGTGTTGAGGGAGTAACCCTCTCTCTATCTCGCTCTCTCTCTCTCTCTCTGTCTCTGTCTCTGTCTCTGTCTCTGTCTCTGTCTCTCTCTCTCTCTCTCTCTCTCTCTCTCTCTCTCTCTCTCTCTCTCTCTCTCTCTCTCTCTCTCTCTCTCTCTCTCTCTCTCTCTCTCTCTCTCTCTCTCTCTCTCTCTCTCTCTCTTCCTTTCTCTGTGGGGTAGGGGACATTATTTTCGTGGAAGGATGGATATATTACTGTTTGCATCTTCGTCGTAATGTTGACGTAACAGGGAGAAGGTCAGCAGAGTTTATGGTCATCTTTGTATTAGAGTTATTATCGCCTCCGTGAAAAGCCAGTTGGTTGGATTCAAGGGCCTTTCAATATTAACTAAGAAAGTAATAATTTTCGTCATACGAATCCACTTCTTTCAAAAGATAATAAGATGAGAGTCAGATAAAGATAGGTACAGGTAATTTTTTTTCATTAACTAATAATGTCTTTAAGGACGAAAAAGCTTTGGTTATACAACGTAACATAATCAGTTTTTTTTTTATACAAGTAAAGCCTTAATCATGTCCCAGAAGTGTGCATCCGTATCCGCAGAAGGACAGTATTCATGTTATTTAAGTGTATTTAGTGTTTAGGTGAAGAGTAGAACTGTGGGACTTTCAGGTATGCATTTCAGTGTTATAGTAATTATTATCTATCTCTCCGTCTCTCTCACACACTGCGGAAGCGCAGTGGTCAGCGTTGCGGGCATGACAACTTAGGGTCTTGGGTTCGATCCCCCTGATATTTATTGGCCACTTTTCCATCTTTGCTATTACCGCCGAGTGGTCAAAGATTACCCCTAATTGCTGCCATACTGTTCTTTAAACGGAACCTGCAATGTTTATATGCTTTGAGACATGTAACAGTTAAGCCTATCTCGCACTCATCATCAGGGAACTCATGAGAAATTAGAGGCGTCAATATAAAAAAATAAAATAAAAAAACCTGAGCCACCAACAGACGAAGGTTGACCTTTATTAAGCCTCCACCGGCCAGATTAGTAATTAGGCAAATAAGGCGCTTGCCTTAGGGCCAGCCAAAAATCCAGGCCACAAAAATATAAAGTAATTTTTTTCTATAATTATCAGGTGATGACAAAAATCCTTTCCTTTATTTTTATGTAAATAAATGGCATCCTTCTTAATGTACGTTTTTATCCTTGAAGGCTTTTCATATTCTGTGTTGGAGCTGATTGGGCAATTTAATCCATTTTTTGTGGCAGCACATCGTTAATCATGCCAATCACGGACGTGGTCACACTTCATATTTGTCAAAAACAATCTGCGAAAAATTAATTGCTATGGTGAGTCTCATCAAAGATGAGACTACAATGTCACGATACTTCTCAGTTTCAGTGGACTCCACTCCAGATATTACCCACACAGACCACCTAACCACCTGTCTTCGCTATGTCCATATAATGGATCACCAACCTGTGGAGCGTTTTGTGACGTTCATCAATATCTCCAGTCACGCTAGGCAGAGTCTTGCTGACACTCTGCTTCAATATTTGTTAGATCAGGACGTCAACTTAGAAAATTGCCGTGATCAGACATATGGTAATGGCAGCAATGTGTCTGGTAATTACACTGGCATGCAGCGAATCTTGAAAAACAAGAATAGTATAGCTTAAGAAGCATGTCAGTGATGGAGATACCACAGATGCTGTGGAAGGGATGTCGGGCCAGCAAGAGTTTAAAGTCAACACTTTTTATGTCATCATCAATCAACTGAAGAGTGCACTACGAAAATGCATTGAGGCATATTCCATGGTGCTGCAGAGGATTGGTGTTTTGACGGAGTATGACTCTATGTCTGATGAAAATATCCATGTTGGGATTTCAACACTGTTGGTGTGTATTCGAAGGACTTGTTTTCCCATTTTCCAACAGAATTTCGTCGATTCATATGTTAGTATAAAGAGCAGAGACCCGATGAAATAGCACCAAGAGGATGTCTCCAGGTGATGTTTCAAATGCTGCACACTACTGCAGTTCATCATATATTTCCGAACACGGAACTAGCACTCCGAATTTATTTATCTCAAATGGCTACGAACTGCTCAAGGGAATGCTCTTTTTCGCATCTACAAAGATGTTGAACGATCAACGATGGGTCAACAACGTCTTGGTATACTGGCACTTCTCTGCATTGAAAGTGATTTGCTTCATAAAATTGACTTAAAAAAACTAACTGAAGAATTTGCAGTTGCAAAAGCACGCAAAGTTGTAATCTAGCTACTGTAATCTTATAGTAATTACAGTGCTGTAAAAAAAATTGATTGTCCTGAATTTTTTTGTAATAATTTTGTTGTTGTTTAATTTAACTTTCTTCCTTTTATCAGTGATTCCAAAACATTTGTATTTTCAGGCTCTCTCTCTCTCTCTCTCTCTCTCTCTCTCTCTCTCTCTCTCTCTCTCTCTCTCTCTCTCGCTCGCTCGCTCTCTCTCTCTCTCTCTCTCTCTCTCTCTCTCTCTCTCTCTCTCTCTCTCTCTCTCTCTCTCTCTCTCTCTCTCTCTCTCTCTCTCTCTCTCTCCCTCTCTCTCTCTGTATAACAACGTCTCATCCTCTTATAGGAACGTAGAACATGGTGTGCCGCAAGGATCTGTCTTAGGTCCACTCTTTTTTTTATTGTTTATAAATGACATTGTTTATTGTAGTGACAAATGTAAGTTTATTCTGTTTGCTGATGATACAAATGTAATTTTTCAAGGTAGAGACATATTAAATATTCAGGACACTATAAATACAGAACTAGTGAAACTTTCAAACTGGATTAAGAGCAATAAATTAATTCTCAATCATAATAAAACCCATTATATGATTACTACGCCCCACATCAGGCTTATTCATGATATTGATATCATTATGGACAATATATCCCTTAAGAAAGTCAACGAAATTAAATTTTTGGGTGTGATTATTGACAGTCAAGTAAATTTTAAATCTCATATAAGTGATGTTAAACTCAAGGTCTCTAAGCTAACTGGTGTAATATTTAAAGTAAGGGATTTTTTGACTATAGATTCACTGAGACTTATTTATTTTTCATTAATTTATCCATATCTTCTCTATGGAGCAGCTATTTGGGGGGGTTGCTACAAAACTGACTTAGATAGTCTCTTTATAAAGGAAAAGAAACTTGTTAGGATAATGACTTATAGTAGTCGCTTTGCCCATACAACCCCAATATTTCAAAATTTAAGGTTACTCAAACTACGAGATATTATCAGGCTTCAGACAAGTATATTTGTATATAATGCTATTAATATTTTCTCAAGTAACTATGGATTCCAGTATGTTCCTCAATATGTTCCATCACGAAGGCCAGGTAACTTGAGAGCTCCACTATGCAGGACATCCCACGCACAGAAAAGTGCTACTTACAAAGGAACCAGTTTTTGGAATGACCTCCCACATGATATTAGAAACAGCACTTCAAGGAACAACTTCAAAATGAGATTGAAAAGCTTGTTGGAGGAAGATTATATGGAATAAAAATGTAGTATTTTATATACTTTGGCTCTTAGGATTGTTTGGGATTTTGTATTTTTGTTTCTATATCTATGAACTTTGTAATTTCGTTTATTTTGTATTTTTTTATACTTTTCTTGTATGTATTTGTTAGGGTTTTCTTACATTACGTAATTATATATCATAATTTGAATAGAATATATTCATTAAAGTTGAATATAACACACGTACTGTAAGCCATGATGTATCCATTATTATTATTATATTATTTTAATATGTGCTCCGTATAGGAGTTTAGGCTCATCGGACCTATATGTTCACGATTTTGCATTTAATATTTATATCGCTGTAAATCTAACTGTGGACAATAAAAATATCAATATCAATATCAATCTCTCTCTCTCTCTCTCTCTCTCTCTCTCTCTCTCTCTCTCTCTCTCTCTCTCTCTCTCTCTCTCATCTCTCCTCTCTCTCTCTCACTCATCTCCTCTCCTCTTCTCATCGCTCTCTCTCTACGTCTCTCTCTCTCTCTGTCCGCCTCTCTGTATGTATTCGTTTTCCTATGTACGTACGCGCTCGCCCATGTATGTATTCGCTTCCCCATGCATTTTTTCGCTTACCCATGTATGTATTCGCTTGCCCACGTATGTAATCGCCGCCCTTGTATGTATTCGCTTGCCCATGTATGTATTCGCTCACCCATGTACTTGATCGACCACTCATGTATGTATTCGCTTTCGTATGTACGTATTCGGTCGTTCATGTATGTATTTACTCTCACATGTATTTTTTCGCTCGCTTAAGTATGTATCGGCTTGTTTATGTATGTATTCGCTGGCCCATGTATGTATTCGCTCGGCCATGAAAGTATTCGTTTGCCCATGTATGTATTCGTTCGCCTATGTATGTATTCGCTCTTCCACGTATGTATTTGCTCACCCATGTATTCAATCGACCGGCCATGTATGTATTCGCTTTCCTATGTACGTATTCTCTCGTCCATGTATGTATTCGTTTCCTCATGTATTTTTTCGCTTGCCCATGTATGTATTCGGTTGCCAACGTATGTATTCGCTTGCCCATCTAGCTAATGCATGCATTTTCATGCTAATGTATGTATTTTCTCACCTAAGTATGTATTAGCTAGCTCATGTATGTATTCGCTGGCTACTTTATTATTAAAAGTATTTCCGTTTTTGAAGTATGCAATACAAGCATCAGACTCTCTGAGTCTTGACGTGCGCATGCAACGCGACACCTGCTGCAA
The DNA here is from genome assembly GCA_036785275.1 of Cancer borealis. Taxonomy (NCBI): domain Eukaryota; kingdom Metazoa; phylum Arthropoda; class Malacostraca; order Decapoda; family Cancridae; genus Cancer; species Cancer borealis. Next base: position 7,714 of record JAXIVD010005310.1, read on the forward strand.
GCAGAGGCCCTTGTATCTATGTATCTATCTACATAGTAATTGATATATATCTGCCGCGGCCCAAAGGTAGCCACCCACTTGGTCAAGAGACTGTGTACAACCTTGACGAGGTGCGGCAGCTTGTTCCTACTGATGCTTTTACTTGGGATTGGTGGCTACAATCCTGTTACCTTAGGGGAGTGAGCTTCAGGCGGTACTAATTAGCAGTCTCGCGGAAGCCAGCAGGCCTAGCAAGCCACTGGTGGATAACAATCGCTACTAAAAATATAAAAGAGCCTCGGATTCGGACGGATAACTCGTTGATGACCCGGCATACGTATGACCACGACCATGACCATAGGAACAAACGCATCAAATTGGATGCAATGAATGGCAGCGGACCGACTTTGGCCGCCACGTCGAAGGAGGAGATTGAGGAGGTAGATCAGGACAAGGCTTTCCTTGAAGTTTTAAAGGTGGTTGTGTTAACTGACACCACTGTGATGTCTGAGAAGGAGATGAATGAACATCCTGTCACACGACACCTCGGGGAAGGCTCCTTCGGCACCGTTGATCTTGTCACCTTTGAGGGACGTGACGCCATCCGCAAGGCCATCAAGAATGGCGGGGACCTCACCGAGTTCCTGTGGGAGGCGCACGTGACCCTGGAGATGGATGGGGCGGGTGGTGCACCACGCTTGCACGCCCTCAACACCGAGCCGGCTAGTGCAGTCATGGACTACGCCGGCGTGCCCCTGTACCGCATCCTTAACGGGGGGTGCCCCATGGGCACGTTCCTGAGGATCGTGGCGGATGTGGCCAAGAGCCTGGATGAGGTGCATGCCAAAGGGTATCTGCACAATGACATCAAGAGTGACAATATCACGGTGACCGGCTATCCTTCCAACCCTTGTGTGCACGTGATTGACTTCGGGCTCGCCACCCTGGTCGATGACAGCTTCTACTTTGAGATGTTTGACTTGCCTCGTTGCCTCAAGAAGCAGAAGCAATTCGTCTTCAGGTCCCCGGAACTGAAGAAAGGTGAGCCATTGCAGCCGTCCAGCGACGTGTTCAGCATTGGGGTGATGCTGAGGGACGTGTGTGTTTACATGAAATACCAACGGCTGTACGAGCTGCTCTGGCCCCTGGTGGAGGCGTGCACGCAGGAGTTGCCCGAGGATCGGCCTCCCCTGAGCAAGGTGTGGCAGGATGTGCAAGACATGTTGTCCATCCTTACGGACACGGAAGAGAAGCACGTCCTCGGCGAGGAGGACGAGGAAGAGACTTTTTCTGCCTTACCTACCTTAACTCCTCCTTCCCTCCCTCACCCTTCTCCCTCATACTCCCCTCTACCTCGATCCTCCCCCCCTCCCTCTTCCCACACGCCCTATCATCCATACTACCTCAACCCTCTCTCACCCGCCTCCTACATCCTTCCCTCCCCAATCCCTCCTCCCTCACCCTTCTTCCTCTTCCATTCCTGATCCCTCCTCCCACCCTCTCCAGAAAGGAACAGTTTAACGACGTGTTCAGCATTGGGGTGATGCTGAGGCACTTGTGTGACCAATCCTTCCCTCCCCCCTGACTACCTCTCCCTGTAGTCATAGTAGTAGTAGTAGTAGTAGTAGTAGTAGTAATAGTAGTAGTAGTAGTAGTAGTAGTAGTAGTAGTAGTAGTAGTAATAGTAGAAGTAATAGTAGTAGTAGTAGTAGTAGTAGTAGAAGTAATAGTAGTAGTACTAGTAGTAGTAGTAGTAGTAGTAGTAGTAGTAGTAGTAATAGTAGAAGTAATAGTAGTAGTAGTAGTAGTAGTAGTAGTAGTAGTAGTAGTAGTAGTAGTAATAGTTTTTGTAGTAGTAGTAGTAGTACTAGCAGTAATAGTAGTAGTAGTAGTAGTAGTAATAGTAGTAATAGTAGTAGTAGTAATAGTAGTGGTAGTGGTAGTAGTAGTAGTAGTAGTAGTAGAAGTAGTAGTAAAAGTAATAGTAGTAGTAGTAGTAGTAGTAGTAGTAGTAGTAGTAGTAGTAGTAGTATTAATAGTAGTAGTAGTAGTAGTAGTAGTAGTAGTAGTTGTAATAGTAGTAGTAGTAGTAGTAGTAGTAGTTTGTAAATAGTAGTAGTAATAATTGTTTTAAGGTGCTCAAGTCAATGGAGGGGACAACACAAGGTGACCCAGTGGCCATGGCTATGTACGCAATAGGTCTCTCAGTGCTTCAGGATGTGATTGCGTTTGAAAACACCAAGGTGAAGCAAGTGGCATATGCCGACGACCTTTCGGGGGCCGGCACAATCTCAGACCTGAAAAGTTGGTGGGGATTGATAAAGGACAATGGACCCACCATAGGATACACACCCAATGCAGCTAAGTCCGTCCTTATTGTGAAATCCGAACTTTATGACCACGCTCTGGATATTTTCGGTGGTAGCGGGGTAATAATAACAAAGGACGGGCAGCGGCACTTGGGTGCTGTTATAGGAACAGAGGAGTTCAAGAAGGAGTTTGTAGGAGAAAAAGTGCTCGAGTGGGTGAGGGAGGTAGAAATCCTATCTGATATAGCTAGGACGGAGCCTCACGCAGCTTACTCTGCCTACACGCATGGCCTACAACATCGGTGGAATTACGTCATGCGCACCATCCCAGGCATCAGCCCTCTCCTCAGACCGCTGGAAAACGCTATAAGGAACACCCTCCTTCCAGCGTTACTGAGGTCTCCAGCACTGGGGGATGACAAGAGGGCCCTGCTCGAACTTCCACCAAGACTGGGCGGGATGGGGATCACCTCTCCTGAGAGGTTGGCAACTAGGGAGCACCTCAACTCCATCAACCTAGCCAGGTCCCTCACAGTAAAGATAGTTGCTCAGGACGCACACGGGGAAATAGACCAAAATGCGATCGCTGAGCAAAGGAAGCAAATTTCCCTAGACAGGCAACAAGAGCAGAAGACCAGCCTTGAACGCCTGAAGACCATCGTGCCTGCCGCGACTGTGCGAAAAATCCATATTGCACAAGAGACGGGAGCGTCTAACTGGCTAACGTCACTGCCAATCAGAGCAAGAGGCTTCAACCTCAACAAACAAGAATTTGTCGACGCCGTTGCTCTGAGGTATGGCTGGCCAGTTGAAGGACTCCCCAACATCTGTGCATGTGGTTCCCCCAACAACATCGACCACACCATGACCTGCAAGAAGGGGGGATTCGTGTGCATCAGGCACGACGAGGTGAGGGACCTGACAGCCAACATGCTCAGGGAGGTGTGCCATGACGTCGCCACCGAGCCGACTCTTCTGCCACTTGGAGGAGAAAACCTGCGGTTGAGGTCGGCAAACATCTCCGATGAAGCTCGAGTTGACGTCAGTGCTCGGGGGTTTTGGACGAGGGGGCAGAGAGCCTTCTTCGACGTCCGGATCTTCGACCCGATGGCAGCATGTCACCGCGAGCTCTCTCTGGAGGCTGCCCACCGTAGGAATGAGCAGGAGAAGACGAGAACCTATGGCGAAAGGATTCAACACGTCGACCACGGCACCTTCACGCCTCTGGTCTTCACCACGTCCGGCGGGATGGGCTCCAAGGCTAAGTGTTTCTACTCAAGACTAGCCGATTTGATGGCAGAAAAGAAGCACCAGCCAAGGAGCCATGTTGTCGCCTGGATGAGGTGCCGCCTCTCATTCTCCCTTCTCAGGTCTTCCCTCCTGTGTCTCCGGGGTACCAGGCACGCCACTCCCTCCACCACGGACATAAGTGACCTTGATTGCGAAGCCACAGTGGTAGAGAGTAGAATAGGGGTGGGTAGGTTAGGGGATTAAATAAGGATGTAAATATAGGGGTAGATGGATATGGTTAGGGGTTAGAATATTATGGTTGGATGCCACAGCCATTAGCGACCAGAGTTGGGGCTAATGACCTCCAATTTGTGGAGCCCATGCAAATAAAAAGGGTGGAGGTATCTTTAAATGTAGTAGTAGTAGTAGAAAAAAAAAGTAGTAGTAGTAGTAGTAGTAGTAGTAATAGTAGTGGTAATGGTAGTAATAGTAGTAGTAGTAATAGTAGTAGTAGTAGTAGTAGTAGTGGTAGTGGTAGTAGTAGTAGTAGTAGTAGTAATAGTAGTAGTAGTAGTAGTAGTAGTAGTAGTAGTAGTAGTAGTAGTAGTAGTAGTAAAAGTAGTATTAGCAGAGGCCTCTTTTCAGAAATTCTTAACCTCGTATCAGATATGTAACCGCTCACCCATGTATGTATTCAATCTCCCATGTATATATTCACTCACCCATGTATGTATTCAATCGCCCATGTATGTATTCGCTCACCCATGTATGTATTCAATCTCCCATGTATATATTCACTCACCCATGTATGTATTCAATCGCCCATGTATATATTCACTCACCCATGTATGTATTCAATCTCCCATGTATATATTCACTCACCCATGTATGTATTCAATCGCCCATGTATATATTCGCTCGCCCATGTATGTATTCAATCGCCCATGTATATATTCGCTCGCCCATGTATGTATTCAATCGCCCATGAATATATTCGCTCGCCTGTGTATGTATTCGCTCGCCAATATATGTAATCACTCGCCTATGTATGTATTCAATCGCCCATGTATGTATTCGCTCGCCCATGTATGTATTCAATCGCCCATGTATATATTCGCTCGCCCATGTATGTATTCAATCGCCCATGAATATATTCGCTCGCCTGTGTATGTATTCGCTCGCCAATATATGTAATCACTCGCCCATGTATGTATTCGCTCGCCCATGTATGTATTCGCTCACCCATGTATGTATTTACGCGCCTATGTATGTATTCGCTCGCCCATGTATGTATTCGCTCGCCCATGTATGTATTCGCTCATCCATGTATGTATTCACACGCCCATGTATGTATTCACTCGCCTACATATGTATTCGCTCGCCCTTGTATCTATTTGTTAGCTCACGTGTGTATTCCGTAGCCCATGTACGTATTCCCTAGCCCATATTTGTATTCGCTCGCCCATGTATGTATTTGCTCGCCTATGTATGTATTCACTCGCCCGTGCATGTATTCGTTCACCCATGTATGTAATCGCTCGCCCATGTATATATTAGCTCCCCCATGAATGTATTTGTGTTTTTCTCATGTATATATATTCTTGCTCATGTATGTATTCAATTGCTCATGTATGTATTCGGTAACCCATGTATGTATTCACTCGCCCATGTATGTGTTCACTTGCTCATGTATGTATTCTCTCACTCATGTATATATTCTCTCGTCCGTGAATGTATTCTCTCGGTAAGGTATGTATTCTCTCGCCCATGTATGTATTCACTCGCCCATGTATGTATTCACTCGCCCTTGTATGTATTCACTTGCTCATGTATGTATTCGGTAACCCATGTATGTATTCACTCGCCCTTGTATGTATTCACTTGCTCATGTATGTATTCGGTAACCCATGTATGTATTCACTCGCCCTTGCTCATGTATGTATTCTCTCACTCATGTATATATTCTCTCGTCCGTGAATGTATTCTCTCGGTAAGGTATGTATTCGCTCACCCATGTATGTATTCACTCGCCCATGTATGTATTCGCTCACCCATGTATGTAATCACTCGCCCATGTATGTATTCGCTCACCCATGTATGTAATCACTCGCCCATGTATGTAAGACGCTCACTGCGAACAGGCTAATTAGCTTGTTCGCAGTGAACATCTTGATACCAGACAGCGGCAGATTTTGTAATTTTTGCCGAAAAATAAATACTCTTTGGGGCAAGTTTTACAAGCTTACACAGGTGTATTGCTGCACATTAATGCGTCTGAAATTTAAGTCAATTAATCTCATGAAGTCTGACGGCATATGACATCGTTTGAGCCTCTATTCATAATTTCAGATTATATTCTTAAAACCGCTTATATTTGTATCAAGACAAGCAATTTGTCATTTTCTACTGACCTTAATGGGCGTATACCGATACATACTTTCATTTGAATGTACCAAACAATAGGCAAATTCATGTAATGTATAGAAAATATAATTTTGTGTCGCAGACTTAATTTTTTCCACTACGATAACTACATCCTCGGCTACTGGCAGCAAACCACAACAAACACCAGCAGGCTACTCAGAGCAACTCCTGATGGCATTGTCAGCTGCAAATGCTGTGGCAAGGGTTTATTAGAAGTAAAATGTCCCCATAGTGATTAATACCAGTCTTCTTAACGGTGCTTACTATACTACGTCGTACGTCTGGCAGCGGTGCTGTTTGTTTTCTTCACTGATCACCTTCGTATATAAGACGTGACAGTGATTTCCAATATTTTTTAACACACTCAGATAAAATGTATAAGCCGAAATCAACATCCTTTTATTTTTACTGCTCATACTTACTGAAAAAATAATAATTACCTAATTGTAGCTTTATCTTATAATACAATTAACAAAGTCTTATCATGCACCAGTAAGTAAGAATAATAACATTTAATTTTAAATACACATGTGCAGTAATTCATGTCGTATTTTTTCTGCACATCGGTTTCTAAATTAACTATGTCACCCCTTTGCCCCGGAAAAGTGGAGAAAAATAAAAATTCTAGCTCTGATAGGTGTCTACGACCCTAGCTGCGAACAGGCTAATTAATAAAGCAGCGAAAAGAAAAAAAACACAATAGTGACCTAACAACTGGCCGGCTTCCATGGGCGAGTCCACTATACAGCAGGGGAGTAAGTGTTGGCGGCCTACACAGTTAAATAACGATAAATCCTAACACCTGCATAACACCTGTGCTTCATTAACATTTACGTACACAGCAAAACAAACACCATGGATGATAAACACCACATGCATAATTGTAACTGTAATGTGGGGGGGGGGGAAATGTGCCAGGCAACAAAGGCCATAAGGCACACCACACGCATTAACATATACCAAGTGATAAACAGACTCCCCCACGGCCGGCAGCTCAGGTCAAACCTAATTTACTCAAGTATTCAGCGTTTCACACCTGTCTTAACCTAACCCATAATAACTATAACACATGTACTCACCATGGGCACGGCCATAGCTCGGGGGAAAGGCTGAATCCATGGATAATTACCGATAATGTTCGCGCGTCACTACAAAACAATACAATGCTCCGCACCAACGCAGCCTAGTGGGTGAGGCTCCACTTATAGGCTCGTCGGCTAAGCATGCGTCAATCCATTATATATAAAAACCATAGGATGTATATAAACAAAAAAGTGATGTGGTAATTAATATGAATGTAGTTATCTTATTACTTTTTTTATTTCTTGTTTAAGTTTGTTAATGTAATTGTTGATTAGTTAGTGTCGTATCCCGTGAAATTGTACTAAATGTTTTTCTTTATATTTATTTATATCGACTGGACGTATCTGGCATCACTGGACTGCTACTTATCCGCCATTACGACTATAACTACAACATGAACGAGCCTGTTGCTAGAAGGGAGACATCGTAATGCACTGCAACACATGCCCAACACTGCCAACCCCCTTCATAATAAATTTTTACCCAAACCCTTAACCTAATACTACATACATACATACATACATACATACATACATACATACATATATACATACATACACTTTTACTCAAACCCTTAACCTAATACGACATACAGGTTTCAGAAAATATTTATATAAACTATAAACAACTACACATCATCGTTACCTAGGCTAGCACGTTATGAAAGTGTGTTAATATAGTCTGTTGTATGCTGTGATAGGTTGAATTTAAGTTAATGTAAAAGTGGAAGAGATATTAATGATGTGGTTTGTTATGATTATTCTAAGTATTTTTTTTTTTAACTGTATGAAACTTTTGTATTCATTGCATGTTATTGTATCTTTACGTGTTTGTATAATTTTGTGATAGAATTGGTATCCTTCTTACGTAGCCTAGCCTAGAGAGAGAGAGAGAGAGAGAGAGAGAGAGAGAGAGAGAGAGAGAGAGAGAGAGAGAGAGAGAGAGAGAGAGAGTAAAAAGAAAGGAGAGTGTAGCCTAGTCCCCTAAACGCTTTGCTTTACGAATAATCAATACTGTTTTACGTTAATTAGCACCTCATTTGATTACAGGATTTTAAAACAACAACAACAACAACAACAACAACAACAACAACAACAACAACAATAACAACAACAACAACAACAACAACAACAATGATGATGATGATAATAACAACAATAACAATAATAATGATGATGATAATAGTAAAAACAATACTGATAAAATTATCAATGTTACTGATATTGATACTAATGATAACATATATAAAACAACAATGACAATTATGATAAAGGAGGAAGAGAAGAAGATGAAGAATCTCAAAATCTTCAACTCAACCCTCTTCATCTTCCCACATTCCCTTCCTCTTTCCCCTCCTATGCTTCTCTTATGTTGCAGTCTGAATTTTAAGTCTCAGTTTGGTCTAACACCATTCTTAATTTGCTTTCCGCTTCTTGTCGTGCAAATATTTCCTTGAAGCTAATTTCATCCAAATATAGGCCATATATGGCAATCCAAATAAATCTAAACCTATGCTTTGAGTGTTCAAAATATAAACATCTTATATAACCAAACCAGATCCCCCTAACGACACAACCCTAACCTACACTAAACTGACCCCGGAGGATAATAGACACCCAACCTAACCTAAGCTGAACTCACATAATAACCTCTCAACTGGGGAGGCAAACCCCCAAGACACCCCCAACCTAACCTAACCTAGCCTGGTAGTTTCGACCCCGTTGGACCACCACACCAAAGTAAACGAGCCATACAAAACAACCTAATTAAAATTGTGATAAATACCTTAATTAGAAGCAGATGGTCTAGCCTCGGGGCTAACTTCAAAGTCATCTACCTCGTTGACTGGTACAGGAGGTTGTGGCAGGCGGCGTAAGGACTGCAGCTTGTAGAGGCGAGCACCAGCCTCCAAGAATCGGTGGTGACGGTGTTGGTAATTTTCTAGTATGAATAAATATCTAGCAAAATATTGTTCGAAGTACTCGCACTTCATTCCAGGCCACGTCGTCCCCTCCTTGGGGAGTTGAGGGCTCTCCAGTCTCAATAAACGTTCTACGTTTTGTGTGCACCTCGTTATTTTGTGGGTCAACAAAATGTTGAGAGTGGTTAAAAATCCAGTGAGTGTATCCCTTTAATTGAAGTATACGCTTTCCGGCCTTCACTGACGATGGTGTTTCCCGGTGAGATACAATTCTTGATACGGGGTATCAAGGAATGCGCACTGTTGTTGTCCTCTCCGCCAGGAACAATGTACATTTTCTTTGAAAGTCTTTCTGTGTCTACAAATAGCCACACGCTACTTAGTTGCCACTTGCCAGCCTCTTTCGTATTTCCTTTTAACAAAATAGGTTTTGTCTATTTCCACAACAGCACCATCACCACCGATTGGCTGCTGGTTGTTAAGTCAATCCAACGTGACTTTGGAATAGAAGCTCCGCCAATCTACACGGTTGTTCAGACCACTTGAGACACTCGATGACAGTTCGGTGAACGTGGATGAAGGTTTATTAATCACTTCCTTGAGAGTCTGCACCACCTTCAATGTCCCTTGTTGAGGCACGCCAGGCTCAAGGCTTAAGGATGGGTGCGTGTTGGAAGCAAAAATGATAATGATAATGAAACGATGCCATAAATTATATTGTTGGTGCGACGATGGTGATCTGATGACATTTTTCAGCAATTGTTTATTTTATCAGCAGAAATTATATCAGTTGCATGTATTTATGTTTAGGAAAATATATAAATATAATGTATTCTATATATTTTTTTCAATTAACTGTATCGTCTTTAGTATTATTGTGGATCAGTTATCTATTTGGTAAAAGGAATGCAAGGATTGGAAAAATTTGTGAAAGGATTGCTCAACGACATTTTCTTACCTGAGATGAAATGCACAAAAACGTTATCGTTCTCTGTTCGGACGTGGTGCACGGCTGGTGGGAGCGTGGGAGCGTGGGACTGTGGGGGCGTGGGAGCGTGGGAGCATGGTAAGACATTTACCTTCAGGGCACCCTGCAACCTGCACCCTGCACCCTGCAGAGGGGCAGCACATCACCATCATGACTAACAACACTCAGGAGTACTACGTCCTTAGGGTAGGGATTGAAACACACTAGGACTACTTTTCCGTCCTATATTCCACACATTTTGAACTTGTTTTCTTTGTATTCCACAGCAATTACATTTTCCCAAGCCAGCAATGCAAGCAGTAAAGGATTCAACTGTAAAATTAGTTTATTGCACATTGATACATTTTGAAGGATTGTATTTGAATTATGTAAAAATATATTTTTTCTTACATAAGCAGAACTCACACATGAAGGATATCTCCAGTAAACCCATTTATTTTTATAAACAAAGATGAAACCTTAAATTAGATTACTAAGGATTATACACGACGAGAAATTGGAAGTCATTTCAGTTGCTGGTAGTTCTTTTTGTGACTACAATCTTCCATAATGCTGTTTTTTTTTTTCTTTATGCTTGCTTCTCGTTTCTAGTGTCCGTTTTGTTTTCAGATTTCAGTTTTGAGAACTATTATGGAATCTTGTGCGACAAAATTAATGCGTAGGTGCGAGTACTTCCAAAAAATGTTACCTTTATTTGTAAATACATAATAGTATGAGAACATTCATGAGGTGGTGACCCTATATACTCGGGGATGGTGGTGGGCGGCACGCCATGTAATGACCAGGATAACTACCGTTGACACACCGCCAAACGATTTCATCCAATGACTTGGCAACAAGTTTCTTAATATACTACATGAAGCCATCCAGACATTTTCCGATCACCTCACATGGCTGTGATGACTTCCAGCTCGGCTGACATGGTTGTCTAGCAGCTGAAAACACACTACCTACTCCACTTCTCACCTCATTCATCAACTTGCATCTTGTTGCCCACAACCAACCCTTCTGTCATAAAAATAAAACGAGAACACACCGAAGCTTCGCTCCTCTGTCCCGAAGCTTAGAATATCCAGTAACAAATAAATCGACTACACATCCATTCTTATCAAAGTTAATATAATTAAATAAGTAAGTATACAACAGCACGTGAAAGCGCAATATTCATTCAAGACATTAAAAAACCAAAATCATGTATTGTGGCAGAAACGTCCATCTTAGTAACCCAAACATCCCAGATTGTTGGCCTATCACCATCCATCACCCATCACCCATTACCCATCACCCATTACCCATCACCCATCACCCATTACCCATCACCCATCACCCATCAACCATCAACCATCACCCATCGCCCATCAATCATCACCCATCACCTATCATCCATCAATCATCACCCATCACCCATCACCAATCAATAATCACCCATCAACCATCAACCATCACCCATCACCCATCAATCATCACCCATCACCTATCATCCATCAATCATCACCAATCACCCATCACCAATCAATCATCACCCATCACCCATCACCCATCACCCATCATCCATCAATCATCACCCATCACCCATCACCAATCAATCATCACCCATCACCCATCAATCATCACCCATCACCCATCATCATTCAATCATCACCCATCACCCATCATCAATCACCCATCACCCATCACCCATCACCCATCATCCATCAATCATCACCCATCACCCATCACCAATCAATCATCACCCGTCACCCATCACCCATCACCCATCAATCATCACCCATCACCAATCAATCATCACCTGTCACCCATCACCCGTCACCCATCACCCATCATCCATCAATCATCACCCATCACCCATCACCCATCAATCATCACCCGTCACCCGTCACCCATCACCCATCACCAATCAATCATTACCCGTCACCAATCACCCATCACCCATCACCCATCATCCATCAATCATTACCCATCACCCATCACCAATCAATCATCACCCGTCACCCATCACCCGTCACCCATCACCCATCAATCATCACCCATCACCCATCACCCATCATCCATCAATCATCACCCATCACCCATCACCAATCAATCATCACCCGTCACCCATCACCCGTCACCCATCACCCATCATCCAACGGGCATTGAGCACATCTCGTGTTATTATCTGATGATAATTTTGCATTTGATTATTGTTTGCAGCTTTGTTGTTGCTTTGTCAATCAATGAACAGTCCTTGGAATAGTATATCATTGCATGTCAGTAAGTTGTAACAATTCTATACCTGCATCTGTACAACACCATTGGGAAAAATTTAGACCTTGCCAAGCAAATGTTTTTTTTTTTATCTACAGTGGATCAG
>JAXIVD010005310.1:25000-29977 GCA_036785275.1 Cancer borealis
AATGAATAAATAAATAAATAAATAAAATAAAAAAATTAATAGAAAAAAAAAAAGGAAAAAAAATAATAAAGAAAAATAAATAAATAAAGCACGGGAGACTTATTTATTATGTATGCATTTACTATACGTGTGTATGAATGTGTGTATGTGTATATATATATATATGTATGTGTGTGTGTGTGTGTGTGTGTGTGTGTGTGTGTGTGTGTGTGTGTGTGTGTGTGTGTGTGTGTGTGTGTGTGTGTGTGTGTGTGTGTGTGTGTGTGTGTGTGTGTGTGTGTGTGTGTGTGTGTGTGTGTGTGTGTGTGTCTGTGTGTGTGTGTGTGTGTGTGTGTGTGTGTGTGTGTGTCTGTGTGTGTGTGTGTGTGTGTGTGTGTGTGTGTGTGTGTTAGTGGTGGTGTGTGACTGTGTGTATTTGTGCTAGTAGTGTGTGAGTATCTGTGTGTTGGTGGTGCCTGGGTATAAGTGGAATGTATGTGTGTGTGTGTGCATGTGTGTGTATTGTGTGGAGTGAGTGTATTTGTGTATCTGTGTGTGTATGTGTGTTGGGAAGCGATTGTGAGTATGTGTATGTGTGTTGGGGAAGCGATTGTGAGTATGTGTATGTGTGTTGTGTGTGTATGTGTGTATTGGTCTGCGTGTGTGTATATGTATGTGTGTGTTGGAAAGAATAAGTGTTGCTGTATGTATTCTGAGGAGAATGAGTGTTAGAGGATTGAGTGAAGGAGTGTGCGTTAGGGGGAGTAACTGTTGATTTGTGTGCAGGTAAGAGTGGGTGTTGGTGTATGTGTTCGAGGAATAAGTTTGGGTGTAGGTTTTGGGAAATGAGGGAGTGCGTGTTACTTTGTGTGTTCGGGGAGTGAGTGTGGGTGTATGCACTGGTGGAGTATGTGTGGATGTGTATGTTGGGGGAGTGAGTGTGGGTGTCTGTGTATCGGAGGTGTAAGCGGGTGTGTTGGGGAGTATGTGTAAGTGTAAGTGTAAGTGTAATCACCTCCTTCCTTTTCAGGTATTCCTAACCACCTCCTTCCTTTTCAGGTATTCCTAACCACCTCCTTCCTTTTCAGGTATTCCTAACCACCTCCTTCCTTTTCAGGTATTCCTAACCACCTCCTTCCTTTTCAGGTATTCCTAACCACCTCCTTCCTTTTCAGGTATTCCTAACCACCTCCTTCCTTTTCAGGTATTCCTAACCACCTCCTTCCTTTTCAGGTATTCCTAACCACCTCCTTCCTTTTCAGGTATTCCTAAACCACCTCCTTCCTTTTCAGGTATTCCTAACCACCTCCTTCCTTTTCAGGTATTCCTAACCACCTCCTTCCTTTTCAGGTATTCCTAACCACCTCCTTCCTTTACCGGTATTCCTAACCACCTTCCTTTTTAGGTATTCCTAACCACCTCCTTCCTTTTCAGGTATTCCTAACCACCTCCTTCCTTTTCAGGTATTCCTAACCACCTCCTTCCTTTTCAGGTATTCCTAACCACCTCCTTCCTTTTCAGGTATTCCTAACCACCTCCTTCCTTTTCAGGTATTCCTAACCACCTCCTTCCTTTTCATGTATTCCTAACCATCTTCTTCCTTTTCAGGTATTCCTAACCACCTCCTTCCTTTTCAGGTATTCCTAACCACCTCCTTCCTTTTCAGGTATTCCTAACCACCTCTTTCCTTTTCAGGTATTCCTAACCATCTCCTTCCTTTTCAGGTATTCCTAACCACCTCCTTCCTTTTCAGGTATTCCTAACCACCTCCTTCCTTTTCAGGTATTCCTAACCACCTCCTTCCTTTTCAGGTATTCCTAACCACCACCTTCCTTTTCAGGTATCCCTAACCACCTCCTTCCTTTTCATGTATTCCTAACCACCTCCTTCCTTTTCAGGTATTCCTAACCACCTCCTTCCTTTTCAGGTATCCCTAACCACCTCCTTCCTTTTCAGGTATTCCTAACCACCTCCTTCCTTTTCAGGTATTCCTAACCACATCCTTCCTTTTCAGGTATTCCTAACCACCTCTTCCTTTTTAGGTATTCCTAACCACCTCTTTCCTTTTCAGGTATTCCTAACCACCTCTTCCTTTTTAGATATTCCTAACCACCTCCTTCCTTTTCAGGTATTCCTAACCACCTCCTTCCTTTTCAGGTATTCCTAACCACCTCCTTCCTTTTCAGGTATTCCTAACCAACTCCTTCCTTTTCAGGTATTCCTAACCACCTCCTTCCTTTTCAGGTATTCCTACCCATCTCCTTCCTTTTCAGGTATTCCTAACCACCTCCTTCCTCTTCAGGTATTCCTAACCACCTCCTTCCTTTTCAGGTATTCCTGACCACCTCCTTCCTTTTCAGGTATTCCTAACCACCTCCTTCCTTTTCAGGTATTCCTAACCACCTCCTTCTTTTTCAGGTATTCCTAACCACCTCCTTCCTTTGCAGGTATTCCTAACCACCTCCTTCCTTTTCAGGTATTCCTAACCACCTCCTTCCTTTTTAGGTATTCCTAACCACCAACTTCCTTTTCAGGTATTCCTAACCACCTCCTTCCTTTTTAGGTATTCCTAACCACCTCCTTCCTTTTCAGGTATTCCTAACCACCTCCTTCCTTTTCAGGTATTCCTAACCACCTCCTTCCTTTTCAGGTATTCGCTCTCCCACGTATTTTTTCGCTCGCCCATGTATGTATTCGCTTACTTATGTATGTATTCGCTGGCCTGTGTATTTATTCGCTCGCCCATGTATGTATTCGCTCACCCATGTATGTAATCGACCGCCCATGTATGTATTCGCTTGTCCATATATGTATTTGCTAGCCTATGCATGTATATGCTTGCCGATGTAGGTTTTCTTTTGCTCATGTATGTATTCGCTCGCCCATGTATGTATTCCCTTACCCATGTATGTATTCGCCCTTCATGGTATTTAATCGCTTGCCTATGTATGTATTCGCTCGCCCATGTACGTATTCGCTCGGCCATGTATGTGATTGATATCTCATGAATGTATTCCCTAGCTAATGCATTCATTTTCATGGTAATGTATGTATTTTCTCACCTAAGTCTGTATTAGCTAGCTCATGTATGTATTCGCTGGCTACTTTATTATTAAAAGTATTTCCGTTTTTGAAGTATGCAATACAAGCATCAGACTCTCTGAGTCTTGACGTGCGCATGCAACGCGACACCTGCTGCAAGGAGAGACCCTTGTATCTATGTATCTATCTACATAGTAATTGATATATATCTGCCGCGGCCCAAGGGTAGCCACCCACTTGGGCAAGAGACTGTGTACAACCTTGACGAGGTGCGGCAGCTTGTTCCTACTGATGCTTTTACTTAGGATTGGTGGCTACAATCCTGTTACCTTAGGGGAGTGAGCTTCAGGCGGTACTAATTAGCAGTCTCGCGGAAGCCAGCAGGCCTAGCAAGCCACTGGTGGATAACAATCGCTACTAAAAATATAAAAGAGCCTCGGATTCGGACGGATAACTCGTTGATGACCCGGCATACGTATGACCACGACCATGACCATAGGAACAAACGCATCAAACTGGATGCAATGAATGGCAGCGGACCGACTTTGGCCGCCACGCCGAAGGAGGAGATTGAGGAGGTAGATCAGGATAAGGCTTTCCTTGAACTTTTAAAGGTGGTTGTGTTAACTGACACCACTGTGATGTCTGAGAAGGAGATGAATGACCTTCCTGTCGCACGACACCTCGGGGAAGGCTCCTTCGGCACCGTTGATCTTGTCACCTTTGAGGGACGTGACGCCATCCGCAAGGCCATCAAGAATGGCGGGGACCTCACCGAGTTCCTGTGGGAGGCGCACGTGACCCTGGAGATGGATGGGGCGGGTGGTGCACCACGCTTGCACGCCCTCAGCACCGAGCCGGCTAGTGCAGTCATGGACTACGCTGGCGTGCCCCTGTACCGCATCCTCGACGGGGGGTGCCCCATGGGCACGTTCCTGAGGATCGTGGCGGAGATGGCCAAGAGCTTGGATGAGGTGCATGCCAGAGGGTATCTGCACAATGACATCAAGAGTGACAATATCACGGTGACAGGCTATCCTTCCAACCCTTGTGTGCACGTGATTGACTTCGGGCTCGCCACCCTGGTCGATGACAGCTTCTACTTTGAGATGTTTGACTTGCCTCGTTGCCTCAAGAAGCAGAAGCAATTCGTCTTCAGGTCCCCGGAACTGAAGAAAGGTGAGCCATTGCAGCCGTCCAGCGACGTGTTCAGCATTGGGGTGATGCTGAGGGACGTGTGTGTTTACATGAAACACCTACGGCTGGACGAGCTGCTCTGGCCCCTGGTGGAGGCGTGCACGCAGGAGTTGCCCGAGGATCGGCCTCCCCTGAGCAAGGTGTGGCAGGATGTGCAAGACATGTTGTCCATCCTTACGGACACGGAAGAGAAGCACGTCCTCGGCGAGGAGGACGAGGAAGAGACTTTTCCTGCTTTACCTACCTTAACTCCTCCTTCCCTCCCTCACCCTTCTCCCTCATACTCCCCTCTACCTCGATCCTCCCCCCCTCCCTCTTCCCACACCCCCTATCATCCATACTACCTCAACCCTCTCTCACCCGCCTCCTACATCCTTCCCTCCCCACTCCCTCCTCCCTCACCCTTCTTCCTCTTCCATCCCTGATCCCTCCTCCCACCCTCTCAAGAAAGGAACAGTCTAGCGACGTGTTCAGCATTGGGGTGATGCTGAGGCACTTGTGTGACCAATCCTTCCCTCCCCACCTGACTACCTCTCCCTGTAGTCATAGTAGTAGTAGTAGTAGTAGTAGTAGTAGTAGTAGTAGTAGTAGTAGTAGAAGTAATAGTAGTAGTAGTAGTAGTAGTAGTAGTAGTAGTAGTAGTAGTAGTAGTAGTAATAGTAATAATAGTAGTAGTAGTAGTAGTAGTAGTAGTAGTAGTAGTAGTAGAAATAGTTGTAGTAGTAGTAGTAGTAGTAGTAGTAGTAGTAGTAGTAGTAG
>JAXIVD010005311.1:5000-29977 GCA_036785275.1 Cancer borealis
GACACACGACTTTTTTCATAAAACTTTAATTTTCTCCAAAAGTATGGAGGATATTGAATAGGTAAAGCCGTCATCCTATAGAACTTATCAAGTTTAATAAATTTGTATCAATGCATTTTTGCTTTAGGAGTAATATTTTTTTATTAAAATGGCAAAAACATTTACGATCTGAATTCTGGTTGGAAATTTTGGGTTCAAAATCGAAAAAAAAAAAAATTCTATACGGGAAAGATGATATAGATTTCACACATCTTTTAATTTCCAATAATATTTGTTAAGCAAGTTTTCCTGATTGAGGAATATTTTTGTGAAATAGCGGTCAAAAAACATTTTTTTTCTTTTTTTTATTTTATTTATTTATTTATTATTTTCATTAATTTTACGTTTTATGGTAGGACAACCTAATGGTAGACACCTTCAAAACAATTCAAATAGATATAAAGAAAACGTACTGGTTACATTACATTTGTGTTTGACTTACAGTTTCCTGGATGACTTGGACCGTCTCGGCGCCAAGGAGTACCAGCCCACGGCACAGGACATCCTTAGGACCCGCGTCAAGACCACTGGCATCGTGGAGGTTCATTTCTCCTTCAAGAACCTCAACTTCAAGTACGTATACGATGGTTTGTGTGTGTGTGTGAGGTGGTGATGTGACTGTTGGTTGTGTGTGGTGTGGTGTGGTGTGTGAGGGAGAGCAGGGGGGCGGAGGTACTTAGAGGCAGGAGACCGTTAGGTGATTGGTGTGTGTTACGTAGAAATGTGGCACAGTGTTGCCTCCAATTTTGTGACCGAGACCAATCTTCGTCTCCTTAAGTCCCCAGGTACAGTAAAATGGTCAGTTGAATCAATGTTCTTATGGATAATGATAATGTTAATGTTTTCTGTATTTTTCTTTATTGTAGGATGTATAATTACATGTATTTATGTACAAACAAGGGCAAAAATATGACTAAAATCATCATAAAGTTAATGAGTCCAATTTTGCGGCCTGCAATGTCGACCAATTTCACACAAAATTGGAGGGAGCACTGTATTCCTTTTCTATTTTAGTTTTTCTTGAGGTGATAGATAATGTGAGGTTCAGGGGCGGAGTAAATGTAGTTTTTAGTTGTCCTTCACGGGTCCTTCTGTCTCGCTCCCCCGCCCGTCCCTCGCCCTGCGCATTGCCAGGTTGTGTTCTTGATTTGTACGCTGATGCACGCCCATTCGCTTAATGCGTGTGTACGTACGTGTGTATTTAATGGTATGGTAAGTAATTTGGCTGTGGTTTCATTTTACATTGAACTTTATATTGAATTTTATATTGAAATATATATATATATATATATATATATATATATATATATATATATATATATATATATATATATATATATATATATTTGTATATATATATATATATATATATATATATATATATATATATATATATATATATTTATATTTATATATATATATATATATATATATATATATATATATATATATATATATATATATATATATATATATATATATATATATATATATATATATATATATGTATATATATATATATATATATATATATATATATATATATATATATATATGTATATATATATATATATATATATATATATATATATATATATATATATATATATATATATATGTATGCAAACTATATGCATACGGTATTTCATTAACGTTTTTTTTTTATTATTCAAGTAAGATGATATCTTTCTATCTCTTCTAGTAACTTTTTTTTTCCACCTCTGACTTTATTTTATTTGGATTTCCTGTACACTTTTTTCCCTTGTCCAAAATCCTGTATTATTAATATTATCCATAATTTAAAACTCTCCTTGAATCTCTTCATATTTTCAATTATAATTATAAAAAACAATCTGCTTCTAGTATTATATTATATTTGTGAACATGACAAGAGAAACAAAACAGTTATATATAACTGTGTAACTCCTTCAATTTACATTGCATAGAACTGAAGAACATTTCACATCCCAACACTTTGGTTACAATAAGTTCTGCAAGTGTGTTAAGTAAGAAGCTTAGATAATCTGGCATCTCCTTAACCTTATAGAATTACAATGTGCTTGTCTATGTTATAACCTATTTTACGTGGCAGTTCAGTAATTTTATTTAACCCCAAACATAGTAGAACAACTATGAATAGGCTACACACAACCTAACCTAACGTAACCTAACCTAACTTCACCTCACCTCACCTCACCTAACCTCATGAATTAATTCGTATTAATACCCAGTATGGATTAAGTGTTCTTCATATTGGCAGAAATGTTGTTATTTTCTCTGAATGATATGTTCAATCCTATTCCTCTTCCTTTAACATAGAATTCCTAACACAAATTAGTACCTACTTGATCTATTTATTTCATTTCCCTTCGTGTTTCCTTTTCCATTAGCTTGTGTTGATATTTTCAGATGTTTTTTTCTTTTCTTCCCCTTACTTCCTTCCATCCTTCCTTCCTTCCTTCCTTCTTTCCTTCCTTCCTTCTTTCCTTCCTTCCTTCCTTCCTTCCTTCCTTCCTTCCTTCCTTCCTTCCTTCCTTCCTTCCTCCCTCCACCTTAGATCACACTCTTCTTCAAGCATCCTGCATCTGCTGCATGTTTATCCTATCCCCAACAATCAGATTTCAGGAATTTGTGTATGCATTGCCGCCGAGACAATGGGAAAAAAAAAAATTTATATATATATATATATATATATATATATATATATATATAATTTTTTTTGTGTGTGGTTATCAAGTTTTTTTTATAATCCGTGTACTTGGTAATTGTTTCTCAGATCAGATGTGTGAAGAAAATATGTTCTCAATGAATTCATTTTTATTTTTACTTTCATTCGAGTATTGGTGCAAAATTTTTACCTCGTCTTGGGACACCTGTATGAAAGGAAATTTAGTATTAACTTGATGATACATTTGTCTTATTGTTTCATATCTGCAACTATGGAACAGTTCGTATTTTGTAAGTCGAATACTTTTATCATACAACCCAACTCAAGAAACACTTTGATGTACGATTGCAACATTAATATATCAAAAACTAGTTCCAGTATTAAGAGTGAATGGTCTTATTAATGCATGTTATTAACATGAATATATAGAATGATGCAAAGAAAACAAGCAGTAGAATATTAATTAACATACAGCACAGAAAACACCTTGAGAAATGTGTACACAACTAACTTTTAACTCCGACCGTAGCATGAAATTTAGTGGACGGCATTACATTTTTTTCCAAATTTATAAATCGCATTTCGTTACTGCAATAAAATTAGCCGTAGGACATGCTGCTGAAAGGGCCTGCAAGAGCTCGCCTCGGAGAGAATCAAGCAAGACCAGTGCAAGAAGTCACTCTAAATATATATTCGTCGTATTTGGTGGCCTAAAATCACCCCCTCGCCATTGTTTAAGAGTTAAGTAATCTTGCCTATTTTCTCGTAGAAGCTTGGTTTAGTTTCATCCTCCACCCTTACCTTGGCTATTCTTGGTGTAGTTTGGCATGCTAGATTTTGTTATCCGTTGGCTTAGGCATCATTTTAATTCAGTGATCACTTCTTTCTTACCTTATGTATACTTGGTAAGGAATGAAAAATAGCTTTACTTGTCGATTATTTTTTAAGAAAATCTAAATTTTTTATTGTTGTTGCTGAGCCAATATATATATTATGATAAGGATGGTGTATATTTTATATAAATTTACACTTCAAATGTTCCTAAATGGTTTTAAAATCACTGGATTCACACAAGCTCAGGAAGGGTTTATGAAACAGAAATTTAGACAAGAAGTTTCTATAAAAAAAAAAATTCCAAACAGTGAATGGAAACTTGAATTGTGAGACTGAAGTTCTTGAATTTCATAATAGTTATAAATATTAGTTATGCTGCTTTATTTAGTTTAATTGCACTTTGCTTAGGAGAGTAAGTAAAGGTAATGGATCAGTTTTATATTACAGGTTGACTATCAATAATCTGGCATGAGCAAACACCTAATTCTGGGTACAGCACCTCCTGAAAACAGTGATGCGCCAACCCAGGAAATTTGAAACTGCGCTCTGAAATTCATGCCGGAAAACTGATAGAACTGAAATATTGATTGCAGGATTATTGATAGTCAACCTGTATATTGTATTGGTTCTGCAGCAACAGATTATATGCAGTTTTAGCTGATGTAGAGTGCACGCTGTAGTTGTACGGCTTCTGCCCCTGACCTAAGGTTATACTACGTGGTCTTAAGGGGACTCCAAGGGGACTCCAGGGGACTTAATGGAAGCTTTACCTTATGCAAATTAACTAATTGCTTGTGAAGGAAACTGGAGCCAAATTCATAAAAGTAATTATTGAAATTTAAAACTAATTTCATGTTGAATTGTAGTGTGTTATACGTACTGTGAACAGGTACAGTATGTTGTTTGAATACTTGACAGATAATATAATAATCATGAAAATTCGATCATTTTCATCCTCAGTTGATTGTTTAATTCTGAATGATCAAATATAAAGAGAATCGTAACTTATTACTTTAAAGCAAAATTTTAATTATTTTATAAGTTGCACGATCATTTTTCTAATAATGAAAAGTTAGACATATACATATATATAATACATTCACTGTAAATAATAGTAGTTTTTCTTTATGTAGAATGTTAAACTTGATGGTGTTGAGAAAGTGAAATGTTCTGAGGTTTTTTTTTGTTGGAGATCAAAAGAAAATAATTGAGTGGAACTATGAATACTTTTTTTGTTTAGTATTGTAATTTCCATCTGATGAATAAATTATTTATAGATGCTTCTTACTTTCTTGTGTTTTAATGTGGAAATTAAGTTAAACAAAGATTTATTGAAATTTTGAGATTTTTATTTCTTTATTTTTCTTATATTATTTACTGTTATCATTACTATTATTGTTTTCATTACTATTATTATCATTATTAATATTATTATTATTATTATTATTATTATTATTATTATTATTATTATTATTATTATTTGTAGTCGTAAAGTGAAGGCTGCAAGAACACTACACTACCACCATATTATCTCTCAGAATGTAGTAGGAACGACACAACAATTATCTTTAACAAATGCAAATATTCATGCTTTATTATTATTATTCCTTGCCTTTATTTAACATTAATTCCTCAGCTAATTAAGTAAAATTTTTTTTTTTTTTTTGCTCCTCATCATTATTATTTATTTATATCATCCTGTCAGCCTGATGTTCAGTCTTGAATTCACCAAAGATATAATTGATTGCTTTTGGCGTTATATCCCTGCAAGTTGGAGCTCATCCAAGGTTCTACTTTCAAACACTTTTTTTTTTACATAATTTCTTCCTTTATTAAGACTAGATTACCATTTTGTCGTCTTATTTATTACTAAACCCGAACCTTTTATTCTCAATTCAACGTGAAAAAATTCTGTACTCCTCCATCCCTCTCCTCCTTCCTTCTCTTTCTCCTTCCTTCTCCCTTTCCTCTCCTCTACCTAGTAAATCCTCCCTCCTTCTCCTCCACCTATTAACTCCTCCTTCCTTCCTTCTCCTTCTCCTTCTCCTTCTCCTTCCTTCTCCTCCACCTATTAACTTATCTTTCCCTCTCCTCTACCCAATAACATTCATGCCTAATCATTGACATTATTCCCTAGCATGTTTCCTCCTTTTGCCTTCACATGTTTTAACTTTTTGAAGTGGTATTTCTCTATGCTGCATGATCGTTGACAGTCTCGGTGTATAATGGTAACTGGATTCCATCGCTTTGGGTCTGGTGATGAGCAGGATATTTTTTTTCAACCCATTTTTATTTTTTGTTTGCCCTTGGCCAAACAAATTCCACTCAGGCCCTTAATAATCACCTAGGCTTGGCTTGTAACGTGTTGTGTACCTTGAGCGTTCTGTGAATGGGCATATAATGTATATTTATTGCCTTTAATGTCTGGTACAATGCCTCAGTGGTGCAGTGGTTAGCACATCTGACTATGAATCCGCTGGCCCGAGTTCAATCCCGGACGAGGACAGTCGGCACACAGCTCACCCAGCTGTTCATCCTCCCAAACGGGTTGATTGATAAATGAGTACTTAAGGAAACTTGGGGAAGGTAAACTGTGGAAAGTCGGATGTCACAGTGGCTCTGTGTCCCTGGGTAACGGATTAATTTCCACCATAGACTCAAAGGACAATGTGACGGGAGATGAACGCAGCTACGCACAGCTACAGCGTGTGAACAAACTTTAATGTCTGGCTCCAAATCAGTCTCTCGGTGTTTCAAAATATGAGTCACAACAGTGTGAAATATAGAATCTAGAAAAATAAGTAAGTCATGCATTTAATATAGAATTACCAAAAAAAAAAAAAAATGTTGCAATTTGGAACATATATACATCAGAGTATTATTTATTTTTATGGAAGCCCGAATGCTAATATAAAACTGTATATTTCTCTTAGGGTGTAGGTGATATTAGTGTTGTTAGCTGGCATGTAATTACAGTAGTTTTCAACCTTCCTGAACTTCATCTATACTAAGCTACTGTAAACATTAGGTTCACTAAATAACATGATGGTGATTTTATACAGTGGAAGTCTTTGAAGATAAGGTTTGGCATCACTAAGCCCTTCTAATAATCACTTAATTGAATATTAACTGAAAATGTGGAATAAGTATTTTTATTTTCCTACTGTCCTCTTTACAGGGTCTGGCGACAACCGGGTTTTTTTTTTTTTTACATATTTATGTTGTCCCTTAGCCAGTACCCTATAAAGGTTAAAAAAAAATATTGATGTAAAAAATCTAAATAAAAATGTTCAGAATGTATTTGCACTTACACATATATTGTAATTACCAAAATAAAAGTTGCTTGTGGGTATTGATATAAGAATTAATGCTGTAAATAAAGACTTTTGAAATGGCTTGGAAGAGAAAGAGAGAGAGAATGGCAGCAAGTATAATATATTCTTTTTAATGGCTGATATTGCTAAAATGTTAAATATATATAGTTTTTTCTGCATGCTACTTTTTTTATTTATTAAGTAATGAATGAGCTGGATTGGATTGGTCCTTGCACTGCATGGCTTAAAAAAACAATGTATTACAAGATTTATTAATGCCATTTTTCCTCACTTTATTTCACTTGACTCCGTTTTATTTACTGGTTATTAAATTATATCTTAACTTTACTATTGATGTCATATTATCCGTTCTTGGTGTCACTTTCTTATATCTTATTTATATCTAATGACTATTATCACTTTACTTTACTTTACTTTACTTAACCTTTTCATAACCTAATCACCAAACATTGAAATTAATATACTATACAAACTTATATATTTATTTTTTTATTTTAGTGGCAAATTATTAGGTTATTTTGGATTTATATTAACCATTAAATCTGTTCCAGGTTGTTCGACGTCGGTGGTCAGCGGTCAGAGAGGAAGAAGTGGATCCATTGTTTTGAGGATGTAACAGCCATCATCTTCTGTGTGGCTATGTCTGAATATGACCAAGTGTTGCATGAAGATGAGACCACGGTGAGTACTCTCTCTCTCTCTCTCTCTCTCTCTCTCTCTCTCTCTCTCTCTCTCTCTCTCTCTCTCTCTCTCTCTCTCTCTCTCTCTCTCTCTCTCTCTCTCTCTGTCTCTCCCTCTCTCTCTCCCTTCTCTCTCTCTCTCTCTCTCTCTCTCTCTCTCTCTCTCTGTCTCTCTCTCTCTGTCTCTCTCTCTCTCTCTCTCTCTCTCTCTCTCTCTCTCTCTCTCTCTCTCTCTCTCTCTCTCTCTCTCTCTCTCTCTCTCTCTCTCTCTCTCTCTCTCGCTCTTCTTTGTCTTCGTTTGTCTCTCATTTCTATCTTTATTTTGGCATCTTCCTTCATTTTCTTTGTATTATTTTATTTTATTCTTGTTCTTTTTACTTATCAGCTTCACTTCCTGTTCTTTTTTTCAATTCTTCCTTCCTTCCTTCCTTCCTTCCTTCCTTCCTTCCTTCCTTCCTTATACTTTCCTCCTTCCATATACAAAGCTCGTAGTGAGACAATCAAGTCCGACCAAAATTATTCACTAAACTCTTCGTAATTTGATCTCAATTGTTAAAGTATCGTGTAGATTTTTCCATCAAGGGTTCATGTTTGCTTTGCTCAAGAGGGTAAAAAAAAATCTGATGCCAAGTAATGATCTGTCTCAAAAATCAGGCTTTGAATGTTTCAGTATGAGGCTGAAGAAAGCTTTGAACACACTTTTGCACTGATGCACTTAAATTCTTCACTAAATACACTCGATCCTCAATTTAACGGACTGAATGTCTTAATTTTTTTTATTCAGTACAGATCATGTTTTCATCATGTATGGGATTCTTATCTATTCATAAAGTTGTATGTGGGAATGTGTTAAATTTTCTGTTTCAGTAAAGATACATTATCTTTTTTTTCCCTTTCAGAATCGTATGCAGGAATCTCTCAAACTATTCGACTCTATCTGTAATAACAAATGGTTTACCGACACGTCAATAATTCTGTTCCTGAATAAAAAGGATTTGTTTGAGGATAAAATCAAGAAAAGTCCAATCACTATATGCTTCTCAGAATACAGTGGTAAGTAAGCCTTTCAAAACAACCCATAGTCTAATGTTATTATAATTAATTTATGTATATTTCCATTACTGATATAATTATATAAATATATCCATAGAGAGAAGCTAACTGAAGACGTAAGATTGTTTCTCAAGGCCGTGGCAAAATTAGCAAGTTATTGGAATTATCGGAACATTTTCAGAAGAAACTGTATTATTTATCATTATTTTTAAGCATTATGTTTTAGTGCTTTCATTTATTTTTGGTATGTTCCCTTTTGTCATAACTTAATGAATTTTAGTTGTGTCCGTTTGCCGTTAGATTACATTTCTGGATGAAGGAACATAGACATCTTTCAGTTGATGTAGATTTTTTTTTTTAATCTATTATAGTGACAACCAATTCCATTAGCAATCCATTAATACACAAGAATTACTCAAAACCATCATCATATAGTCACTTTAATATATTCAATTGCAAATCCAATGAAATTATATGCTAATCATGAGAGAAACATATTAAAAAAGAATCATGAACTTAATATATATCTATAATGTATTTATAATTTCCATTCTGATGACAGAATTATATCAAAAAGAATCATGAACATAAATTAATCTATAATGCATATACTATTTCCATTCTTAATAACTTTTGTGGTGTTACAGGAGCCCAGTATCATGTTCTTCATGAGGAAATTATATTAAAAAGAATCATGAACATAATATATACCTACAATGCATTAACTATTTCCATTTTTATTAACCTGTGTTGCATTACAGGAGCCCAGGATTATGGAGAAGCCGCAGCTTATATCCAGGCACAGTTTGAGGCTAAAAACAAGTCCACATCTAAGGAAATCTACTGCCACATGACCTGCGCTACTGACACCAACAATATCCAGTTTGTGTTCGATGCCGTAACGGACGTGATCATTGCCAACAATCTCCGTGGGTGTGGTCTTTACTAAGGAGTGCCTCTCCAATTAGCTGTGTTCACAGTAGCAAATTTCCGGTACAGTCGTGGTCTAGCTTGCTGCCCCAATGCTGTTCCTACTCTGTGTAAGGGTTGGAGTATGTGTTAGGAGGAGCTGCTAGTTGTACCCGCCCTACTAGCCTGCCCCAGTCTGCCCTTCATTCATGGCTAGTGATGGGTAGGATTGGGGTACAGTCTGATGTTTGAGTCAGACTGATAGTTGGGGCATTTCTTGTTGAGGAGAGGAAACCAGGATACTGTTGAATGTTTTGTGTAATTAACTATTTATTGCAAAAAGGTTTACTGAAGTATGAATTTATGGAAGATACGTACTATTATGGGCTTGTTTAGGAAAGCTGTGTGACGGTTTTCGACTAGCCTTGTGGTACCAAATATTTGCTTCAAAAATTACGTATATCCCAAAAGAAGGAAAAAAAAAAGAAAGGATGAATATATATATAGATTCTTTCCTAAAATGACAGAGCTCATGACAGTATTATGGATGAAATGTATAGTATAATTTAAACCTAATATGCTATACTTACTTCATACCCAATTTCATCTTGGTGGAACACTGTTTACAGACGACGTATAGCAGTGTAGATTTGATTTGATTTGAGACCTCGTGCGAATCAATAGTTAAAAGAAAAAAGAGAGAGAGAGAGAATTTTCATACATCAAAACAATGAATAACTGGACAGTGAGTGTTATTTACTTCTAGTCATTTCACTATTTCATTATTTTTAGTCATTTGTCACAAAATCGAAGAAGTGTAATTTTGTAGCCGAATATCCTGGACAGTTTTACATGAAGAAGAAGAAGAGAGAGAGAGAGAGAGAGAGAGAGAGAGAGGTGAGGAGAGTGTGTGCCCTCTCTATGTCTGAGGATAAAATTGCTACCTCCTCCCTGAGTGTAAGTGTGGCTCATCTATATAGACAGACTGACTTAACGATTAAACAAACACTGAACAGCTACGTAGTTTCATCTTTAATTATTATTTTTGTCATTAATCCCCATGCTGGTCGCAATGCTTAACAAGTGATTGAGAACAAGGATAATATGAAGCATCTTAGAATGTATGTATGTATAAGAGATTTTACTACTTCCTGAAATCGATTATATAAACAAAATAATTAAATGCACTTATTTCTCCACTAACTTAACTAATTAACTATAACAGCACTTGCCTTGCCCTTATACCATCCTTTGTGCATCATTTAATTTACTTAGAGAGAGAAAAAAAACATCTTATTTTAAATGCTGAACAAAATTTGGTTACATATTTAAGGCAGAGAGAATATCGAGAAATATAATTTTGTCTTTGGTGGTAATGTATAATATCGCAGTAGTTGTGTTTGTTCATGGTACAATTAGAAGTTATTACTCCTCTTGTATAGTGTTGCAAGCCAGACCAAGGAAGGTGTGGAGGCATGTAATTAAAACCTTCTTATAACGCTGTCAAAGAATCACGTCTCAGATTAAATACAGGAATTCAGAGATGGAATGAGTGACTCTGTGACAGCCTATATAAAAAAAAAACCCGCTTGGCTTGGCTTGAAATACATGTCTATCTAGTTTTTTCTTCATCCATAGTACTGTTTAAATATTTGGAAAACGATGAAAGTTGCTGATTTTTTTTTTTTTTTTTTCTTAGGGGAGATAAAAAACACTCCATATTTTTGAGTCTGTGTTTTCCAAGATACCACGATTTATGTTAGGAAAAAAACAGTTTTACACCTTTGAAACCTGGAAATTGAGGTCAGTCAGGTATACCATCCTAGCCTTCATTATTTTGAAGGTCAGGTTAGGTTACTGCTTGTCACACATACGTAAGGTCAGACAGTGAGTGTGTCAGTGTTGTCTTGGGCTGAAGGATAAAAAATGCAGGATTAAAATGCCTCAAAACACAGACTAACATACTTTTTATGCATTCCTCAGACTCTTAATTAGTCCTGCTGCTCTCTGTGACAGTTTTTTCACCACTCTTTACTTACTTATTCTGCACCCAAAATCAAATTACTATAAAGCACATTGTACGATAATAGAAATTTCTTTTATTAAAAATTCTTGAAAATTTTTTCGGGAATTGGGACCACTACTATCTTGCATATTTAAGTACTTAGACAACCCAAAAATGTGGATTGAATTGGTTAAATGTGAATATGTTCTATAAACGACAACCCTTAATTAAAGAATGTCTATATCTATTTATCTGACTAAACATCTTTGTATCTGTATATCTATCAACAATCTGTAATCGTATTCTCTTGTTTAATTAAAGCAACACTTGATTTGAACAGAAGTACATAGCCTTTGGAAGTTAATTAAGTCTTATAAACCTCATTAATTCCACCAACAAATTAATTAAAGAGTTGATTATTTTAGTTTAGCATTGCGTTGGTAAGGTTGCAGATCCAGGCTGACCTTCCTGGTGGTCACTGAGACATCATAACAAGAGTGCTAGAATGAGCAACACACTGCCATAAAAGTTGCCGCCACACCAGGGCGCTCGGCCTAATGGTTTGCTTTAGCCAAAAGTTAGGTTGGATTAGGAATATTTATTTTCTTTATATTGAAGATTTTGCAGTGACGACTACATAGACATAAACTATAGTGAATCCCTTTCAATTTTATGCGCCATTTATAAGTTAACGCAAAGTTTACGTAATGCTATTTGCTACTTGGAGCCTCAAATATTGTTAATAGTTTATGAAGACACTTGAGATCTATATTGCCATTATTTTCAGGCTCTAACTGGTGATAATATTGCATATTCCACTGAATCATTCTGTAACAATCAGTCAGATAATAATAATAATAATGTTAGTTGTTGTGATGAGAGTCGTTCAGTTTCATGATAACTTCTTCATAAGACTCAATGATAACTTCCCAGTCAGAATATATATAGATACAAATATATATATAATGT
Source organism: Cancer borealis (assembly GCA_036785275.1). NCBI lineage: Eukaryota > Metazoa > Arthropoda > Malacostraca > Decapoda > Cancridae > Cancer > Cancer borealis. The sequence goes on from JAXIVD010005311.1 coordinate 17,493, forward strand.
ATGTGGTGTTAGGCTTGCTTTGTGGGAGTGAAGAAAGTTACCAACACTAGCTACTCTCCTGTATCTTTAATTAAGTCGGGTACAGTATATCCCTCTTTTATCTTTGTTCATACTGTATAAGATTGTGGTACCAGTATTTGATAGAAATATATTATGCACATTGAGACAAGATTGAAAAATCCCTCATGAAAATAAATAAATGAAGAGAAGGTTCTGAAGATGTCTAGCAGTAGAATTGCATATTCCTGTGTAACATTGTCTGATTATTATTGATAATGTGTATGGTATTAAAAAAACCCATCCTCTCATGTATGTTATAAGATTGACTGCTCACTTTTGTACAGTGTATTTGCTTCTATAGTTGGTAATTTAATATTAATTATTTACATTTTAAGATGAGGAGTAGATATCCATAATTGTTTCCTCAAAGAACTGTGTTTGTTGGCGAGTATGTGTCAGTCTGTCAATGTCCCGGCCTAGCGCCACGCAGGGAGAAGTATTTTTATTTATGACTGAACATTGCTGAATAAATGTACATTTTATTTCGAAGTAGAACATTTCATTACCAGAATTTATTTGATTATACATGTACACTTTTAAAAGATCGACGAAAAGGTGAGATGTTTAAACGTGTTCCTAACTATTTATAAGGATATACATAACTAATTTAAACAGATTATATATAAGTTAATGCCTCCAACACACTTGGGGAGAGTATACCTAACCTAACGTTTACCTAACCTTACTTAGTATACAAGGTAGAAGCGACTGATTCAATAATTAATGACTGATCATCCATAGGTTGTTTGACGTCGGTGGTCAGCGGTCAGAGAGGAAGAAATGGATCCATTGTTTTGAGGATGTAACAGCCATCATCTTCTGTGTGGCTATGTCTGAATATGACCAAGTGTTGCATGAAGATGAGACCACGGTGAGTATCTCTCTCTCTCTCTCTCTCTCTCTCTCTCTCTCTCTCTCTCTCTCTCTCTCTCTCTCTCTCTCTCTCTCTCTCTCTCTCTCTCTCTCTCTCTCTCTCTCTCTCTCTCTCTCTCTCGCTGTCTCTTTCTCTCTGTGTGTGTCAGTCAGTCTTCCTATTTCCTCTAAGTAAGTTTAGCAGTTGTAAATTTCTTGATATATTCTTAAACTTTATTTTTGTTTTTTTTTTGCTTTGTTTTTCTACATCACAAATTGTTGGCGCTAATGGGCTTTATGGAGGCTAAGATGGACTGCCTCTTGCCCGTTATTTGGCGTAGGCTTAGATTTTTTTTTACTTAAACATATACGTATTTCCTTTGCTATACAGAACCGCATGCAGGAGTCACTGAAGCTGTTTGATTCGATCTGCAACAACAAATGGTTCGGGGAAACGTCAATCATTCTTTTCCTCAATAAAAAGGATCTGTTTTGGGATAAGATTGAGAGGTCACCACTAACAATCTGCTTCTCAGACTACACTGGTAAGTTGACGATCATTTTATTTGGGTCTGTTATCAATGTGGTTTTAATTTATTTTGTATGGATTAATGTTATAAAAATTATATTATCCTGTAATTTTTTTTTTTTTTTTTTTGTGTGTGTGCGTGTGTGTGTGTGTGTCTGCATGTGTTTATTAATAAGTAACATTGTGTTGACACGTTGCAGGCTCAATGGAATACAATGAAGCTTCCGCCTACATTCAAGCCCAATTTGAGGCTAAGAATAAGTCCACAAACAAGGAGATCTACTGCCACATGACCTGTGCTACCGACACCACCAATATCCAGTTTGTGTTTGATGCCGTAACGGACGTGATCATTGCCAACAATCTTCGTGGATGTGGTCTTTACTGAAGTGTTTGTACTGAGCTTCCAGGTTGTAGGAGCTGGTGGTGGTTTGTTGTTTAGAATAAGTCCTCATCGCGAGGCATTAATTACCATCAACTAATTAACATCGTAAGGCTGTTAGGTTTACGTCAGTGTTGTTTTATCAATATAAGTTTTGGTAGACGATGATTTTTTTTTTTTTTTCAATTATATTCAAATTATTAAGATTAAACAACAACACTGAACTATTTTTGTTACAATATTTGCTTGTTCCTTCACTTATAAAAATCCAGAATTTGCTTGTCAAGTGTTTAACAAAGTGACAAAGTCTGTGAAAACTTTTTCTTCTTTTTTTTTTCTTTTCAGCATGGCTTTATAAGACACTTGCTTTTTTTTTTTTTTTTTTTTCCCTCCAGCTTGAATTATGTGTGAGAATGATTTTAATGAAGTGAAAATACTTAATGAAGTGAACTGTTGCAGAATTAACTTATGTTTGTGTGGCTGTGAATGTGAGTGATAGCATTATACAGGGTTCTATTACACCTAAATGCAAGTTATTTGTGTTATTCACTCTCATTATTAATTATTTATATTTATTTTTTTTTTTAATCCTTTACCCGTGGCGCTGGTAGGCTTAATGGAGGCCTTAGATGGTCAGCCTCCGCCCTTTAGTAGCACGGGTTAAATTTTTCATTTTATTTTTTACTTTACTGCTTTATTACTCAATATGTACTATGGATATTGTTCTATATTTTGCTCAAATTAATTTATTATATTAGTTTTTTCTTGGTATTGAATTTTACTTCTACGGCTAATTTAATTCATATCTTCGTATCCTTTTAGTCAGCTTAAGAAAACCGTTTCTTACTTATGGAATGGCTATAGAACACTTTTTATTTTTATTTAGATTTTTCAAGATGTTCTGGCTTATATTTTCTTCAAGAATATATTGTAGCTTTATTTTTTTTGCCTACATGAAATTATGATCAATATTAGTCAACATAGCACATACCACCTATTATTTTCATTTAAGGATACTGGCATTCCATCTGTAGTAAATTGTTGTGCTATTGTAAAATAATACTTTATTTTTCTAGAACATCTATTGACTGCCAAAGTTTCCTTTTTTACTTACCTTGTTAGAAAATTATTGTATAAACCACAAATTATTCTTCACTTTTTTTTTTTTTTTTTTTTTTTTTTTTTTTTTTTTTTTTTTTTTTTATATACTCCCACGAACAGGTATTAATTAAATCATCCAATTTTTTATATGTATGTGATTTTTTTTTTTTTTACATTAAGAGGATACTAGCTAAGGGAAAACAAATATTTATACACACATCCTCGGTTAATTAAGTGATTCACCTGTCTGTACGTACGTCTGTCTGTCTGTCTCCGAGTGACGGATATTAATAGTAAATAGCTATACGTTTATTGCATAGCATCAGCGGCTGCTTGGTGAGTCTTGATGTAAAACACATTCTTGGGTTTATAGTTTAATTTATTACATTCCTTTACTGTTACATGGCAGTCAAGAATTTTACAATCATAGAAATTTATTATGTACGTGCGTATGCGCTTCTTTTTTTCTTAGTTCGCTGAGGGATAATTTTCTTTTCAATATATGACATTGAGTAAAGGTATATTTAAACCATTGTTGCATATATGAGAGTGTGAAGAGAGATACTACGTTTATTTATAACCATAGAATCTATTTAAATTGCTATATGTAGTCTGCAAAGTGGCAATGATAAAGTGAAGTCAGACGTCTTTCATGGAAACAATAACATCGTAAGTGCTTATCTATACTATATTAACTGTTTGGAATATGTTGTATACCCTCAGTACTTAGAAATGTATAAGTATAAGTAGCTTGCTTTGTATTTTCTTGTAATTAAGTTTTGGTACTTTTGAATATGGACGTGGTTTTTTATTTTCTGTTTTTTCTTAATCGTTCAATAACCTGAAATTCTGTTGCCGGGAAATGAAAACTTGAATATGAGTCGGCAGCGGATTTGAAGCTAATAATTATTGCTTGATTTTCGTATTGTCAAGTCAAGAGGTTCACAATATTGTCTCGGCCACCCTGATTTTTGCTTTAATTATTTGTGTAGTAAACCTCCTTGAGTTTTATCTTTAATGCATTATGAAGAGTTTCTGATTTTTGGTTTTAACTATTGCGAGATTTGTGTTGTCTCTTATTATTTATTTATTTATTATTGTTATTTCATTTTTACCATCATGTGTAATAATACAGATTCCAGCCAATGTTACACACAGAACCAGAAACTTGTAATTGGCTGTAGAAACGACACAAGTAATAGTTATTATTTACAAGCAGATCTTTTTTAGGAATTATTCACAGTCGTATAAATGAGGAAGAAATATTAGAAGAAAAAAAAGTGATGGTGTTTTTTGGAAAATCAGGGTTGGTCTGCATTCAGAAACTTATTCAAAAACTTTTATTAATCTTCATGCTATTGTGATTGAATATATTTACTGATAAAACAGAAACAGGTGACAGGTTAAATAAACGTACTTTTTTTAATTGGTTAAGTGATGTACTGAGTATTAAATAGTTGAAAAGAAATTGCAAATCGAGTAGACGTAGGAAGTAGTTCGTTCAATTATCATACACAGTTCATACATACATAAAAATAAAGACAACATTTTTATAACCTTCCTTATCCCATTGTACAAACTGGATAGCATGAACAGTTTAAACTCTGCTCTTATAAGACTTTTTATCTCTGTACAGAACGTGCTCATGTTATCCAGTTTAGGAAACATAAATAAGAGAGGAATTTCCAAGAGCTGAAACAAGCTTCTTCCTCTAATGACTGTCCAGGCGGTGGTGGTGTTGTGGTTTTGTTGTGGTGGGACGCAGAGAGTAAGAATGAGTGTTGTAATTTACAACTACGTAATTTTATTCAGCATAGTATACATATATATAACCTGTGTAGCACTTTAGGTCGTGAGTGTGTACGTGGGTGTGCGTGTAGGTGTGTGTGTGTGCGTGTGCGGGGGGGGGCTGCATGCACATATGCTGACTTTGTGCATGTCTGCATCTGTGTATTATGCTATTCAATTCAATGTAGCACAAATTTAGATACACTTTAGCCCTTATAGTAAGCAATGAATTTGTGTGGTTATACATACCTCTGCGTCTCACCACATGACCCGACAAACCACTTTTGTGAAACGTACATCAAATATATTATATACACACAACCCTTTTTGATAAGGTTGTAGTTTTTGTCACGAAAAAAACCCAGTGTAAAAGTTGTAATTTCATAATAGTCAACTAAATGATGTATGGATAGAAAATATATCTCACTCCTGTTCTACGTTTATGCTCTACAGCGAACAAAGTAAAGCAGATTGAGAAAATATTAATCCAGTGGAAAAAATATGTAATTAATAAGTCTTGGACCATATGCTTGTGTTGTTATGTGGTATGTAATAATGAATCTTTCTCTTACGAAAAATTATATATATAAATAAATATATGCTTAGTTTGTAAAGCTGTCTTGTAGTTTCAGAAGATAAAACCGGAGAATGAAAATAATTGAAAATGGTTGAAAAATCCCTTATTTAATCTATAGCCTTCCTAGAAATTACTCCATTATTATGTAGGTTTAATAACATAAAATAAAATAATAATGTTAATGTTAAATAACCCATCCTCTCATTGTAATGTAAGTTAGTGTTGAGTTTTGTACAGCATTTGTCTATGTAGAATGTTTCGCACTTTATGTCTATTTAGAAGTCAACATTAACATTGCCTTTGTTTTTTAAAGACTCTTGTGTTGAGTATCTGTACAACTTTAGCTCCTTTTATGCCTCCGTGTTAGGCACTTCTGTGGTGAACAATGTGTGTGTAATAGCAAAGAAATGTGTAGTTGAGAATCAGTTTGTATCAGACTGAACAAGAGTGAGATAAATGTAATTTATTTCACATGTCTTTGAATCCTTTGAATAACTTACCATTGTGTTCAAAGATATATTTTTAAGGCTTCATCAGATTTCTTTATTTTTCAGCTTTGATGCGTATATCTCACACTAATATACTTTTCATTCAGTTCAGAAAATGCAATTAAAAAGTTCAATATTGCTTTAGCTCTTCTTTATTACTTGAAGTTATAGGTACAAGCATGATCTAAGAAAAATACAAAAGCCTATTTATTATATTCAATACTAAATTATATCCCCAATTAAAAGAGATTAGCTTAGATAAGGCATTTAGGATTCAGGGAGATATTGCTTACCCTCCCCTTATCCTTCTAAGCCCTAAGTAGCTAATTTTTCTCTTAAATGAGGGTAACCAAGACAAAGTGTAGATTCAGTGAGACAATGTTATCCCCTCTTCCTCTACACCTTGTTATTTCGTGGATGAGAAATACAGAAAAAATAACAAAAACTGTTCCGAGTAACACTACCGATGGATTGGGAAGATTGATGACTGCATTCATAGCAATTAAAGACATAGATAAAAACAGAAACATTAAGGAAATCAGTAATAAATATGTGAATGATATAAAGCAGCATAAATAAAGGTTTGAAAAAGAGAAGAGGGAGGCTTATGAAGGTGAACAATTCATATGAAATACAATGCATTGCAAAACAGTATATCCGATAATAATAAAATTGAACACTTAGTCAACTGGTAACAGAGAAACTACAGTAAATAAACATTAAACAGCAAGAAAATAGCTCAAGAAGAGGTTTTTGGCATTGCTGCTTGAACCACACTCCAACAAGTTTCAAATTTCTTATAAAAAGTTGTATTGACGAATGATGGATCTTTGCAGCTATAACCACCTAATCTGTGCATGTAAGCAAAGTCAACACAGTCAATTTTCCCATCCTCATTGCAGTCACCTTTCTCTGTTTTCTGTAAAATAATAAGAAGCGAAATTTTAGAATTTTATCAATATATAAAGTAAGATATTTATTACATCACAGCAAATTGAATTAAAATCAATGTGTTATTATTATTTAAAAGAATGATTAATGAGGTTGAAAGAGCATTACATAAATAGTAGTAAGATTAAATTGCTTTCATGCCATGCAGAATATATTTAAACAGTTTCATTCATTAAAAAAGAAGCTGGTTTTGTATATTAATCCAAGGATGAAAAGCATGCACTTTTTAGTATCTTTGATTCATGCAAAACATATAATTTGTTAACTAAAAACAGTAAAGTAGTTTTGTAAAGCATTTCAGCCATTAATGTGAGACTTGATCATGAGTAAATTTAATCTCAAACATATATAATTATCTTGCCATGATAATTATTCCCTTTTAACATTCACAAAGTTAAAGATTTTCAGCAAGTTAAACTCACACCTATAATACTCGTGTGTCTATTGCATCTAACTACTATTTAATTATACCGTTTATTCATCCCACTTCATGCCCACATTTTTAAGTCAATAATATTAATAAAATTTCATATTACACCTTGATTTAGATTCATACTTGATTTATTATGAATTATCATGAAGTTACTTGGTTTAATTTAGTTTATGGTCAACCATTAACTCTTTACTGGGTTGCAATGTATAAAACTATTAAGAATTTATGAAAAAAATGTATTTATTTTGTAAGTAGCACAAGCAAGCAAGTCTGAGCAGCATTGAACACATACTAGAACACGTTGAGACGGTTGGAACACTCTTCATACTGCTGTAAGAAGAGGTCGTCAGGCAGTTTGCCAGTACAGTCATACCTGCCCAACTTATGAATCCTTACGATATCTTTGCAGGTCATTACATCATCACCATCACAGTCCTACGTAGTAAATAATGAACGTATCAATGAGTCAACTTCAAATTGATTTAGTTGTTTAGTTTAGTACAGTATAGATTTGGGTCATTGACTAGAGCAAAGATGTTTGGTGGTGGAACAAACAAGTGTTCCTGGAGCTCATCTACAGTGTAAAACAACACCATTACATATATCTGCTTTGTCTCAGCCTCTTGTCAGGTTAGAAAAATTCTGAGATCACCGAGAATCGGTATTTTCATTACTAAGATGAAGTTATCATTGTTTAGTAGTGATGGATTCTGTTCACTTAGAAAAACCACCAGATCTGAGACAGTATTGTAACCCATTTCTTAGTCAACAATCCAGAGGTGTAAAGTTCCTGAGATTATAGATTAAGCAGGACTTGTGCTACACCCCCTTATGTAACCGTGTATGCACTTTATTTATAATGTAAAAGCTTGTTACTTGCTTCTGGTATTCAAAGTGTGATCTTATAGATAATAAGATGGGGGCACATGCTATAGCTGTGTGTAGGTGCAGACATTCATCTCCCATCACATTGACCTTTGAGCCTGTAGTGGAAATTAATCCGTTACCTCGGGACACAAAGCCACTGTGACATACGAGTTTCCACAGTTTATCTTCCATAGGTTACCCTAGGTACTCATTTATCATTCAACCCGTTTAGGAGGATGAACAGCTAGGTGAGCTGTGCGCTGTCTGCCTTCGTCCAGGATCGAACTTGGGCCAGCGGATTCATAGTCAGACGTGCTAACCATTGCACCACTGAGACGCTAAATTCATTGGATTCAAATGTTTTCTGAAATATTTCATGGTTAGTCATAAGATACTGTTGTTTTGTAGATACACTATGTACAATACAAACAAAAGGTGACTGATTAAAGACTCACCGAGCCAGGAAAGTAAGACCATTTAGCCCAGCTAGTTATTGAGAGAAATTAAGTTACCCTTCCCACCAACAACCTGCCTCATTATGTACAATAAAACTACATATAAAACAAAAATAATAAGGGATGTAAATAAATATATAAACATGCATCTATGTATCTTAGATGGCACTCGTTATGCTTGTATAGGGAATTGTTATATATTGTTCTTGTATTAGCTATGGTAGTGTTCTCTTCCTCTCTCAGGTTGGCTGCTTGTAAGAAAGTAATTTAATGATCTGAAACTAAACTAACTGAAACAATATGGCACCCGTTGCCTTGCCATTATAAAACATGGCATTATATAATATCAATACTCTATTTTTGGCAATGCTTAGTTCTTTTTTTTCTGCCCTCGATCATGCCTCACAGATTATAACCAGCGATCGTTAGTGCCTCACAGACACGACAACGCCATAAATGGAACAGTTTTTCTTACCTTAGCGAATTTAGCCATGTACTTCCTTACTACATCAGCGGCACAGTACACGTCTTGGACACAGTTCTCGAAAGCTGTAATATAATCAGTTAATTAATTGAAGTTAGTTGTATAATCAGTGATTTTTTTATAATAATGTTATGCACACACACACACACACACACACACACACACACACACACACACACACACACATAAGAAGTGTTACATTGATGCAAAATCTAATTAACAACAGAGGCTATTAACAATCTTGGTTGATTCAAATATTTTCAAATTACTTATTGTGTCACAGTGAAAAAAATGGTTTATTTACTTATACTCAAATAGATCTATATATACTTACATCCTTTACGGTCTGGATTATCATGTTGTAGGACGGGCTTGCCAGCATCGGCCCAATAAGCCCAGGAAATTTGGAAAGGTCCGCAGAAGTAGGTACTCGGAGTGGGCGTATGGCACGTAGTAGTTATATTACAATTGGTGGAAGCTTCACAGAGACATCCTAAGCAATTGGGATCTACCTCCTTTCCGGCTTCAACTGTGGAAAAAAAGAAAGAAAAATGGATAATATTGAAATCAAATTGCGTTATGTTAGCCACATGGGTCCGCGCCCACATCCCAGCGGGTGTGTTGTGTTGCGTCCGTGTGTCCCCTAACGAGGGCACGGCGGCCACACACACACACACACACACTCCCGAAACTCAGCTTTTTTAATTTTTGTTTACTACTAACATCTCCTTATTTACTGGTGATGGCGTAGACTGACCAGAGTCCGCCACCACCACACGACATCAGCGATCATTGTGAAAACTCCGACGGGCTCAATTGTTAGCCCGTGTGTCCATCTCCCCCACCTCCCGGAGGGCACGATAGCCACCAACCAACCAACAACCTGGTTAGCCACGGAAGGTTAGTCAGGTTAGATTAACCCTGCAAGGATAGGTTTGGTTTGGTTTTAAAAACATTATATCCTACCCAGAAATAACTAGTCAGTGTCTCAAAATTAGTAGGCTAAGCTATCTCAATAATCCCCAAGTTAGCTTCTTTATTCTCATTATATATTTTGGTTAACGACAGTTTTGGTCTTTACCTAAATGTTACGTTACTTAGGGTATATATAGATCGATAATTAGGTAGGTTTACTCACTTTAATAATGGTGAAAAGGAAACCAAAGTTTGCTTCGAACTATACGACACACTGACACACTTTCAAAAATGCATTTTCGGCTCTTTTCGGCGCGCAATATTCTATCAAGGATTCTTATTTTGACTCATAATACATTGTTTAGGATACATTAATAATATTCCAAATTTCCCTTATCATTATTTCACGTCTTGGCATCAGAGAAGACACAATCTTTAGAAAATTACAATACCGAGAACAAGGAAGAGAGTGTCATTTAAGCGTCTATTGGGGAAGGTGCCGACGCTTAATTCTTTATATTTTCCTTAATATTCAGTGATTTAACAACGTAATACTACCAGGAATCCGTGCACCAATATACGTTAGTCATCGTAGATTGTGACGGCAAGAATGGCGTAGTAATGACTTAAATTAATGGTGTGAGAGTCTAAAATACGTTAACTTAACAAGCCATCTGAGGTGAAAAGTATCGACTGTTTACAAATCTTGACATATTCCTTGAAACACGGTGATTTAACATCGTAACGCTACCAAGAATACGTGCAACAATATACATTATCAAGGCAAGAATGGCGTAGTAATATGACTTAAACTAACGGTGCAAGAGTCTAAAATACGTCCATTAACAAGCCATCAAAAGGTGTTTCAGTACTGCATGGTCACCCTTCCTCCATTCCTCCACCTCTATGGACTCTGCAATGGCCTGGCGGATTCCACAAGTCATAGTGTGTTCATGCAAGGTCAGTTCCTATGTCTATATTGTTTGCTTGTGAATAATAGTGATGGTGGTGATAGTAATGGGCGTAGAAGTGAAGGAAGGGGGGAAGGGAATTGTTAGGTTAGTGGAGGGATTTAAAAAAAAAAATGTGTTGAATATATGTATGTGTGACGCGTTTAATAGTTTTAGAATTTGTTTTCTCAGCCTTATTATTATTATTATTTTTCGTTTTTAAGTGCTATTCTTATCTTTATTTTTTCAACAAGCCTCACTTTCTCCCTACACGAAGCATTGACAGCTTGTTCATCATTGCTCGTCATTATTATTCATTATTCTTATACATTACCATTCATCATTATTATTATTTGTGTCTCATCTCGTCTCCTGGCAAGTTATCATTGGCATTTATTACCTGATTTGAATTATTACTTATTCTTTTACCGAGTGAGTGAGGAGTGATGGAGATTATTTTATTACATGTTTATGCCTTCAATTTATTTATATCTTAACCTGTCTGCGTGCTTGCTTTTCCTTCTTTCATGTGTGGTTATTGAACAAAAACTGCCTGCCTGCCTGTATGTCTGTCTGTTTGCTTGCTTGCGTGCCTGCTTATTTTCCTACTTTCATTTGTGGTTTGTCAGCAAAAAATTGTACAGCAGATCGCATCTCTAGCTCGGCCTTGGTTTGTGATGCGAGGCTCCTCTTCTCATAAGCTTATAGAGACCCGCCCAGCACTATTAGACGCTGGAAGATGCATGAAGCGCTTTAGGTTGACGTATTTACTTCCTGTTATCATTCAGTTAATGTTAAATAAGCTCAGTGCAAGGTATCTGCTTCTATTATGCGCGTGATGTTAACTTTTTTTTTTCTTGCATTAAAAGAATACTGGCTAGGGACAACAAAAATACGTCAAACAAAAATGGTGTTGTGTGTTGGAGGGTGTGTGTGTGTGTATGTGTGTGTGTGTGTGTGTGTGTGTGTGTGTGTGTGTGTGTGTGTGTGTGTGTGTTTGTGTGTGTGTGTGTGTGTGTGTCACCCCTTCCCTTAGCTACGTCACTGAATTTCGCCATTAGACTTGAGCCTGTATCATGGCACTCTCCTCAAGCTGTCACACGGGGCGGACCGCCTCTCCCCCGCCCGCACACCTCGCCCCTCTCCCCCCGCCGCTCCCCCTAACTACGCCACTGAGTGAAGGTCTAGTTTAGTGAGTTTAGTATGAAAGATGTCTTAACATGAAACTCCTTGCGTTGATCCTATTCACTTTCCGTTTTAACTCAGTAAATGTTAGATAAGTTTGGTGAAAAATATCTTCTTAATTCCATTGTGCGCGTAATGTTAACTTACACGATAATGATGACTTAGAATAGAAAATAATTTAGTGATAAAGGAGGGAGGGAAGGAAAGATAGAAAGAAGGAATGTTAAACGAAACAGGGAATTGAGAAAAGAAAATGAGATAGGGAGGGATAGAGTAAGGACAAAATGTACAAGAAAAAAAAGAGGGAAGCAGTGATATTACTGAGGAAAGAATGAATTGAGTGAATAAATGAGATGAATGCAGTGAGGACAATGAAGAGAAAGAGGAGGAAGAGGACGAATGAGACGAGATAAGGAGAAAAAATGAGGGAGGGAAGATGAATGCAGGGAATTTAATCATGACCTTGTG
>JAXIVD010005312.1:0-5000 GCA_036785275.1 Cancer borealis
GTGGTGGATGTGGGGTAGAAGTTTAAAATTTGGTAAGAATTGTATGAAAATGTGGAGTTTTTTTTTAGTGACGAGTGATGTTTGTTGTTTTATCACGTGTGTGTTTAAAAAAGTATATAAGTATATTTATCTATTTTTTTTTAGTGTGGGTCCGCGTCGTCTGTTTGTTTACTAATAATGAGTTTTGGCGCATGCGTAGAACCAACAGTACCGCTGAAAGTAATGTAACAACACATAAGAAAAAATTCTATGCAAAACAAACCTAACAAACCAAGAATTTTCTTTGGCCATTTAATTAAAACAAATTGAATTTCAGAAAGCCCTTCTGAGTACATTTTTCCGTGTTTATTAATTTTCTCTGAGTCTGAGGTGCTGAAAGATCCTTGGTGTGATAATGTTTCTGCTAGACAGGTATTTGAGGAGGAGAGGTGTGAGGGAAGAAGAAATCCTCCTTCTCTTGATATAAGGTTGATTTAATATTTCTCTGTACAGCATTATTAAACTCCTTTCGTCATATCATTATTATTTTGCTTTCTTTCATTCTTCCCACCGGTAAGGTATATCACTCCCCCTCACAGTCCTCCCTCCTCATAATTAAACAGTCCTTTAAGTCACCCTCGTACCCTTCTCATTTTCTGTATCCTGACCACACTAATGAATCAATTTAAATTTCACGGCGATCCCATCCATCACAGCACTCAGCCTTACCAGCGGTGTAAAGGTAGTGTTCTTAGGAGTGATCCGTCCCTTCCTGCCTGTTCACCCCAGTACTTGAAAATCATCCCTTGAAAGAGCTACAAGAAACAGAAAACCCAACCCAGCGTCTCAGTCTTGGGTGGCTGCCAGGTGACTGTGAAGACACAACACCGTTCCTTTCCAGTCAATACCTCTGGAAGGCTTAAACGAAAGTAATATTTTGCCTACGAATCTTTGACTTCAGGTTTAGGTCGAGTAAATCTGGTTAAGACGGAGAGGCAATCTTTTACTTGAAGCAGCTGACCAGTGATCCATTCAAGGCTCTTCCACCACGACCAGGGAAGCTGTGGGAGAGACCAACCAAATCTTTGCTCTTCTCTACTCCTCTTGCTCCTCCTCTCTCATTCTCCTCTTCTTTTGATATTCCCAATTTTCATTATTGTTCTTTTTTATCTTGTTCGTGTTCGTTTTATTGTTCATCCTTCTGTTTCTTCTTCATTCTTCTGTTTTTTTCTTCGTCCTCTCTTTATCCTTATCCTCCTGGTCATCATTTTGTTTTTCGTTTTATTTTTCTATTTTCTCTCTGGTTCTGCTCCATTTCCATTTCTTTCTTATAAAATGTCATCGAAACGTGTTTTCCCCAATGGATGAAGAATGACATCCTTCCTTGTAAGGCTTCCTGTGGGATAACTTCTTTTTATAAGTCATCTGTAATCCATTTTTCTTGCATATTGACGTTTTGTATGATTGACTTCCCTTGTTTTTTTTATTCAATTTTTTATGAACATGAATTACAAAAAAAAAAAGGGAGGGATTTATGTCCGAAAAGATGTATGTTCTAATGTATTTATGAATCAAGTTAGAAATTAAGAGCTAACGCTAATTTTGGCTAAGTTTTTGATATCAGAGTAAAGACAGAAATAAGTTCGCGTTATTGAAAATACTTATACAGGTAACGTTATGGTATTGATTGGTAATACATACATCTTCCTCACAAACCAATACCAGCCTGGCATCAACTCACCGTAAAACAATATAGTTATGAAACTTTCCCCCTTCCGATGAAACTTTGTGAATATTCCTCTTTCATTATTGCCTCCCTCTTCCCTTCCTTCTATCCCTTTGCACTTCATCCTAAAATATTCACCTTTAATGTCCCTTTCTTTGTTTTATATATTTTTGTATATGTTAGTTATTCTTCCTTTTATTCATCCTTCCTTCCTTCCTTCCTTCGTTCATTAATTCATCCCTCTTTTAATTTATACACTGATTCAGTCTTTCTTTATCATTGTGTACAGTATCTCTCTCTCTCTCTCTCTCTCTCTCTCTCTCTCTCTCTCTCTCTCTCTCTCTCTCTCTCTCTCTCTCTCTCTCTCTCTCTCTCTCTCTCTCTCTCTCTCTCTCTCTCTCTCTCTCACCACGCGCGCCTTAATCATTCAAAGCAAAAAGTTTCCTGTTCCGCCTTCAACATCATGTATTTCGTGGACTTTCATACGAGGAGGAGGAGGAGGAGGAGGAGGAGGAGGAGGAGGAGGAGGAGGAGGAGGAGGAGGTGGTAGTGGTTCTAGATGAAAGAGAAGAAGGAAAAATAGAGAAAGAGAGAGAGAGAGAAAAAAAGAAACTTTAAATTTAAACCTCTCGTCTTATTCCTTCCTTCATTTTCATTTTCCTTCTCATTCTTTCACTTACACTTCACTGTTTCCTTTCTCCGTCTCATCTTCCTCAGAAAAAATTCCAAGACATCTCTCTCTCTCTCTCTCTCTCTCTCTCTCTCTCTCTCTCTCTCTCTCTCTCTCTCTCTCTCTCTTTCTCTTTCTCTTTCTCTTTCACTGTTCCCATATCCTGTTCCTCTCACTTTAAACAGGTCGTAATGGAGGTCGTTGCAGATGTAGGATAAAACTGAGCTCCACTGTAATTCCATGATGCTAATATACTATTCAAGTTTACGACCAACTATTTATAACGTGGAAATGAGTGTGTTAGTAAGGCTCCTTGATATGCCTTGAGAGAGAGAGAGAGAGAGAGAGAGAGAGAGAGAGAGAGAGAGAGAGAGAGAGAGAGAGGAGAGAGAGAGAGAGAGAGAGAGAGAGAGAGAGAGAGAGAGAGAGTATATAAATGATAAACTAGCTGAAATCTGATAAAGAAGAGTGAACAATTAAGAATATGGAATCAAGAATAAATATGACAGGGAAATATTGAATAATCTTGATAATCAGATTCTCTTGACATGTCTGTGGGATGTGTTGTGTATGCGAGACACTCCTACAGCATAGCAGTGACGGGCGGCCTTGAGTAGGGTGAGGGCGTACCGTGGGCGTGGTGTTGGCGGAATATCTGCCTTGGAGCGGGGCGAGGTTTAGGGGAGGAGGAGTAAGGGCGTTTAATTATTCATTAGAGATTAATTTCAAAGTTTTACGTCCTCACCATCTCTACCACCACCACTACCACCTCTAATAGCACTGAGGTGTCTGTCCTGCGGTGGTGGTGATGGTGGTGGTGGTGGAGGTGGTGGTGGTGGTGGTGGTGGTGGTGGGAGAGGTGTGGAGGGGATGTGCAGGGGTGTCGCTGGGGAGGCAGACTGATGCCTCCTTCATCTTGGTTCAGATCACTTGGTACTCAGACATCCGATCCTAAAAGTGTGTTCTTCTGTGCCTTTAATACTGAAGGATATCTACTCTATACAATAAGGAATGAAGTAAAGATAATGGATAAGAATGTGTTTTTACTATATTATGTACATCAGCAGATAACTTAAAGATATAAAACTAATTCGGTTAAAAGTCGCCTCTCTAAGAATAGGAAAGAAGGAGAGGTTTTGAAATATGTAAGATCAGTTCATATATGCAAAGGTATCTTGAAACTCCCTTCGGGCATAAAAAAAAAAATAATGAGTCGTAAGAAGTCAAATATAATATAGTAATTCAGACTTCTTCAGAATTTACCATTGAAGAGGTGAAAGAGCGAAGGTAACTCTTGCATTAGGTAGAGGGACAACATAGGAATGGAAGTCAAGGTGAGTAGACTAAGTATACCAAATGACTTTAGTACCAAACGTCTGAGTACTGAGTGACGCGGTCCATTCAGCCTCGTGACGCCTTTACGGGTTCAGTTTGAGCTTTGAACCTGAACACCTTACTTGGGTTTACGTCAGGGTGGCTTGTCTCGGTGCACGTTGTAAGGTCAGGCAAGGTCAGTTCATGTGTGGCTGGGCAGCATGGTTCGTACTGTGTTGCCTACTGTAGGGTCATGCAAGGGAGGGTAGGTAGCAGTTGTTAAAGGTTTGTTTCGGTGTTGACATGTAGGGCAGGGCTGGCTTAGGTTCAAGTTTTAAAGTGGCGCTACGTGGGAAAGGGTCCACGTAGAGAATAATTGAAAAGGAACAGAGATATGGAAGGGAATGATAGGTTATAAAGACACGATAGGAAAAAAAAAGAGGAAAATCAATCATGAATGGTGAATAATTTGCATCAACACGACAGACTGGAAGGAAGGGACATAGTAATCTTTAAGAATGTCATCTCTTAAACGCTAATTCACAGATGGCATTAAGTATATTCCCTTCAGAGTCTTCACTACCACACTAATAAAGGCTGATGCACCAAGGACAAAAATAATATTCTGCTTCTCCTTCACTGTCAGGGAACACCCACACACTCCTTGTAGTTTCAGAAGACAAGGTCGATTTGGTTGTTCCCTCGACGTAAGAATGTAAATAAATCCCTCACGAATAATATGAAAACCTTAATCAATGTCAAAAAGGTGTTGTGAGTGACGAAAAAATTTAAAAACAAAAAGGAGAATCTAGCTTGAAGTAGAAGTGTGAGGATGACATTTATATAAAAAATTGGTAATTAATAGATTTTCCTAGTGAGGGAAATGCATATGTGATAAGATGAATAAGCTCTCGATGCAGTTTTTATCTACACTCGAAGATAATATTATGTGCTATGAATGGTGTGTGCGTGTGGCTGTGCGTTTTACATGCATTTTTTGCCAGTCTACCAAAAGGGACAAAAGGGACAAAAGAGGAAGAAAAGCGATCCTATCACATATAACGTCCTTGAACATGACGACAGCTTGATCCGCAGCAGAAAAGAGAAATAACACGAGTTTCCCGCCCTTTAGAACCCCGACGCGGAGTCACTAGATCAGTTGAAGGCTCATTCATGCCGCCATCTGATATTCAGCACTACCTGTCGCATGAATAGGGCAGGTGAGTGAGTGTGTTGCGGTAACCTGTGAGTGGTGTGACATGGCCGTGTGCCGCGCTGGTGTGGAGGACAGACTAGTGTGGACTGAAATAG
>JAXIVD010005312.1:10000-25000 GCA_036785275.1 Cancer borealis
AAGAAGAAAGAGAGGAACCGTTGAGTGACATATACATACATAGAAATAGATACGGAACTACAGATGGAAGAACTGGGAGAGAGAAAGAGAGAGAGACAGACTAACTGACTGACTGAATGACTTACTGGCTGACTGACTGACTAACTGACTGACTTACGAACAACAACAAAATCTACACAAACATGAAACTAAATCAACAAAAAACTTCGCTGCAGGAAAGGAAGTTGCTTGATTAGTAATGAATCCTACAATATCCTTTGCCTGCATGTCTGATATCCTACAATCCTGCGACGTGTGACAGGGAGGCGGTGAGCGTGGCAGAGAGACGGACACGCACGGAGAACTTAGCCTCTGTGCCTTGTATGCCGAGGAGGCGTGGCGGAGGAAGGGAATGCTGGTTCTATAGAGAGAGGAGTTTAAGTGAAGGGTGCACGTGGGGAGCAGGAGGCGGGTTGTTGCAATATGTAAATGGTGTGGTGCTCGCAGGTGAGTCAGCAGGTGAGGGTTGCAACAGGTGAAATGTTAGGTGACTCCTGTAGTAAAAGTGTTGTTGAAAATGATTGACAGAAACGTTCCCGTGTTTGGCAAGGAGAGTCGTGTGTTGTGACTTTACTACTCGATGCAGATGGGGAAAAAAACAACATCCTGAGTTGACTTTTTATGTCGGTTCCTCGATTCTACTCACGTGAAAGGAGTGAATATTTCCATTTTGTATTTTGAGTTGTGTTTTAAGAATTTGTTCAATATATTATCAACATAGTGGAAAAAATCAGGAGAGGAAACATGATTTAGGGGAAGATATGTACACTAAATTTGTGTCTAGTAATAGTAAAGTGTGAATCAAGTAATTTTTGAAGCCTTTGGAGACTGTACAAGGGAACATTTAATGGAGAAAGACGACAAGGATGCTGAGAGGGATGGAGGATTGAGGTAGGAAATCGAAAGAAATAGATACAAAAAGACTTGAGAGAAAGAGTTGAACACATGTGGTAGAAATCATTTGAAGAAAGAGAAAGAAATATGGTGAGTTAAGTGAGGGATGGAGAGGAGGAAGTCGTGAGGGTCAGGCGGTGCAAGGAATGGAGGGGGGGTGGAAGAAGAAATATAGGGAGAGAGGAAGAGCGAGCGGGACTATAGAGGAGGAGAAGGAGGAGGAGAGTAAGGGGGACATACCACGTCGCCGAGAGAGGGGTCAGCGACGTCCGGTAAACACAGGAACGACCGGTGGTGGGTGGTGCCGTGCAGGCCTCGGACAGCGGCTGCAGCTTCCACCTCCGAATAAGAAGGTTCGCCGTTTTTTCCTCGTTCAAACACACATGTGAACCTGTGCTAAGGGTCCACGAAGGGCGGGGCGGGGCTTGATAACCATTTTTATCCATTGCTATACACATGCTTTCATCTAATTAAACTAACAAAGCGTTCATTAGGCGTTTTAAAAGTTTACATATCATACGGAAAAAAAGTCATCAACATCCATTAAAGGGAGTTGAAGGAGGCAGAAAAATAGCGTGTTTCATAAACATGGTGGAAAGCGAGCCGCGTGTGTACCCAGAAGCCCTGCTGACTGGACCCCCCACCAGGGTGTCCAACGAGGAGCCAGTATGGACGACCCACGCTCCCCACCGACACGGGATGAAGCTGTCGTCTGGTGGCTGCTCCTCTTTGGGTTTCGAGCTTGGCAGTGAGGCTATTGTCACCACCAACATCCGGTTAACAGAGTCACCGAAGTCATGGCTGCGTTGTTATCCGAATTTCGTTAAGGGTTTGTTGGAATCGCGTCGCCTTTTGTACCCTGAAGAGGCGAGTACCCGCGACTCAGCCACTGCCGCGCCCCATAAAGACCCAGGAAGATATACGGCGTCGGTGTGAATATAAGGCACGGCTGGACACGGGGCAGGAGCGCGGCGGTTGTCCCATTCACGCCTGGCGGACACCTGAAGGAGGGAGGGAGGGAAGGTTTTATAGCGGCGAGTGTCCCCGCGTCCCTGTGGTCCTCGCGGCATTGTTGTTGATTGGTTCTGGCGACGTCTCGGGTTAGACGCAATTTACGTGTCGATGGGTTTGTACTGTGGCCTGAAACCCGCGAAATGAAACGCTCTCCCGCCATGCCGTCACCAGCAACTCTAATTAAACACGGTTACGTCAAAATAAATGCTCGTACCTGTGTAGTGTACGTGGGAAAAAAAAGGTAAAAGCTACAGGTTTAGAGTGACTGAAGGATTTTGCGAAGCGATAAACCTTGTGTGCGGGATTGTTTATCGCCGCGGCAGTCTGAGCCCCACGCCCCGGCGGTGTTGTGGCCGTCAGGGACTGAGTTACGGCTTCCCGACACGGACTCCCCGACCCGCGGTATGGTGACGGCTGGAGTTACGGGATCGCAAGGGAATGGTGGCAGATCTGGAGTCCGTTTGGGTTCCGCGGCGGAGTTCTCGGTTTTATCTTGAATCTTGGGTTGATTTGAGTCTATTTTTCTTGCGGTCACTCGTATGTTGTCCTCATGGGAAAGAAAAAACAATTCTGGATAACTGTACCGAAATATGAATTATCGCAACATCCAAGGTTCATTTATTTCAGTTTAGACGCTCATGAGGTTCATAATTATTTTCTCCCCGCCTGAAGTAACCGTCACGGCTAAAGAAAAATGTCCGACTCTTCCTGAAGCCAAGCGCTGAGTTGAATATACGGGAAAAAAGCCGGTCTTGGGAGTACCAGCGCGTCAGGTCCTGCCATCTGACGGCCAAACAGACAAGCAGCCCCGCCGAGACGCTACACTCACCCCAGAAATCTGATATAATATTGAGCTGTGGGCAAGAAAGTATCTATTTTCTTGTATGCGGCGCCTCTGTTGAAGGAACGTGATGCTGTAGGAGAGGAAAGCTGGAAAACATAGCGTGTGTGTCTTGAATCCCTGTCTGGGCCGAGGAGACGGAGGAAGAGTGAGATGGAGTTGTGAAGCTTTCGTTTGTTTTGCTACTTACTCCCTCCTTCCTTGCCTTCCATCCTTCCTTCTTTCCTTTCCTCTCCTGCCAAATCTCACCACGGTTGTTTTTTTCCGAATCATCCATGTTTTTCCTTCCTCCATTTCATATACTTGTTTTCAGCTGCTGCATTGTTATATAAATTCCTGTATCAAAGCAGTTATCTGTAATTAGCACCGTTTTTCCTGTAATCTATATTAATATCTTGACGTGTATATCTATCCTTGTATCTTGATGTCTTCCTTATCTGCTTCTTGCGTGGATATTGCATTTCTTTTATCTGTGCATCTGTCCCTGCCGCACCTCTCAGGACCGCCGCTGGTGTAGGGTTCCTCCGCCAAGACCGTCCTCGCTGACAACGCTCCAAGGATTTACACTAAAGTTTTCTGAGATTCTCCTGTTACCTTTCGCTCAGTAAGGATGCATTTGTTTGGCTTCTGTTGCATAACGTACGAGGTCTTTGGTGTGTGTGTGTTTGTGTGTGTGTGTGTGTGTGTGTGTGTGTGTGTGTGTGTGTGTGTGTGTGTGTGTGTGTGTATGTGTGTGTGTGTGTGTGTGTGTGTGTGTGTGTGTCTACATATTTCTCTGACTATATTTTATTTAAAGCTCTAAAAGGTTTATCTAAGTTAATGTAATTTTTGTTTAAAACACTAACAATGCAGCTTTGTAAAGATCCTCATAAAAATATCTTCATGCTAGTAGTGGTCTTTATAGAGAGCAGTAGTAGAATGTAAAAATAATACTGTTTTGAAGTTAACTTACTTTTCTCAGCTTCCTTGCCTCAAAATTTTTCCTAATGCGAAATGAATTGAATTAATCTTCTTTAGACCTACCAAAAAAACATTTGCATTTTTTCCTTCTTTCTTTCTGTCTTGCATTGTTTTTTTTTTAGTGTTTCTTTCATTGTTTCGTTATTTCTTTTGTGTCTCTTTCTTTCATTCTGTCTTTCTTTCATTTTTATGTGATGCTTTTGAAGTTTATGTTCCAGACTTTCCTTCATTTTCTTTGTTTCATGTGAGTGACTATCAATTATTTAAAGACGCACATCATAGCCTATTGATTTTGTTATCGTGTGCGTGTGTGTGTGTGTGTGTGTGTGTGTGTGTGTGTGTGTGTGTGTGTGTGTGTGTGTGTGTGTGTGTGTGTGTGTGTGTGTGTGTTGTGTGTGTGTGTGTGTGTGTGTGTATTATCTTCACGTCCTGCAATCAACACAGCTTCATCCCTCATCACCGCCACCACCACCATCACCACCACCACCACCACCACCACCATCCCCACCACCATCACCACCACCACAATCATCACCATCAACATCAACATCAACAACAACAACAACGAGACTCATCATAACTAGTACAAAGGTGATAAAAAAAAATAACCTAGCCTCTGCAACAACAAAACAATGCAAGTCAGAAATCCATTATGAGTATCACAGTAGCCTCACCGCGAGTTATGTCAAAAAATTTTATACAACAGTCCCGCGACATTAATTCATTGGGGGCGCTTACTAAAATTGCATAGCGGGTATTAAATGTGGAATGAAATACTGTATAGAAAATTTGCACAATGTTTTATATATATGTATTTTTTTCCCATCATTCAGTGTCAACGGTGAACATTTATTTTCTGAAGGGAAGTGTTTCACATAGCATAATAAAAATGGTAGATAAAGGCTAGAATGATGCCTATGAAATGAAAAGAAATTATATGTTTTATTTGAAAGGAAGAATAGGAACACACACACACACACACACTCACACACACACACACACACACACACACACACACACACACACACACACACACACACACACACACACACACACACACACACACACACACACACACACACACACAGGAACGTATGATAAAGAAAAAAACATCCAGATTTACTTTCAGAGACAATTGGAAATTCTTTAACCAGATTGTCGGGGTCACAAAAGTACGCGAGGGAGAGAGGATGAACGGAAGAGAAAGATCGAGAGACATGAAAAACTTGACCCGTGTGCAAATCTGAAATACCGATTTTTTTCTTAACGCAAATCTGAAACACTGATTTTTCATAGGTATGCGTGTGTGTGTCTGTGAGTGTGTGTGTGTGTGTGTGTGTGTGTGTGTGTGTGTGTGTGTGTGTGTGTGTGTGTGTGTGTGTGTGTGTGTGTGTGTGTCGTCGTTGCGTGTTCCCCTGCTTTACTGCCTCCACCTGAAGACAAGAACGAGAGAGGGACGCGGCCAGACGCGAGATCTAATCACCAACGTTGCCACTTAACTTAGGGTCGAGCGCCATGGAGAAGAGGAACCTACTGAACCATGCACACGGCCCCCTCTGGCTTGCCTTACCCCTCCTTGGTACTTTATTGTTGCCCGCCTCACTACCTCCCGGGACGCTAGCCTGTCTTCCTCTGACCTCTCGTGGCCCTCAACAGCGACCTGACCTCCCTTGGCCTTACCCTATACCTTTCCATCCCCAACAGAAGTACCGCTCAGTTGGTGTCAAGGTTATTAGTTATATTTAAGCTTTTGGAGAGCCGCTGTGGTGTGTCATCATTATTATTATTATTTTTATTATTATTATCATTATTATTATTATTATCATAGTTGTTATTATGTGTTTCTGTGTTTGTGTTGCGATGGGAAGGTGTGTTTGCCTGAAGGTGACGGTGATAAAGAGTGACATCATAGTAGAATCGGAGAATGACCTCAGGAGTCCATCACAAGCCATGAATAATGATGAATGTAAATGTATATATAAGGCAGACGTGCGGAGGAGTAGCCTGCTCGAGTATATTCCCTGGACATGCATAATATTGACGTGCCACCGAAATAGACGATACATGGACAAAATAATATCATACACATCAATAAGCTATAGATCACTAGTACTATTTTCCTTGTTTCCTCTTACGTCTGACTGTCTCTTTCTCTTTCTACGGTGTGTGTGTGTGTGTGTGTGTGTGTGTGTGTGTGTGTGTTTGTGTGTGTGTGTGTGTGTGTGTGTGTGTGTGTGTGTGTGTGTTTCAAACAACATTAAACAGAGCGATCCCTTTCCTCATATGGAACAGACATAGGGGTGAGTAAAGGGGGAGAAAAAGAGAGAAAGAGGAGTGGAAGAGAGACAAAATAGGAGGAGGAGGAGGAGGAGGAGGAAGGGGTGGGGGAGGAGGTAGAAGGGGACACATGGTCAGTAAAAGAAGGTCAGTAGAGGGTAGAATGCGGAAGAGAGGGAGGGAGGGAGAGTAGGAGTGAGCAGGCAACACGTTGTCAAAGCTTTCGGAGTCACACTGGTCATGTCAAAGCATGTTGCAGTATTTTTTCAGCGAATGAGGGAGGAGGGAGAGGGAAGAGGGAGGAAAACCATGTAGTGAACCATAGGGAAAGGAGGGTGAGAGGGGAAGGGCGATAAAGGTAAATTTCGTGGTTGGAGGGACGGAAGAGAAAGGAGAGTGAGAGAAATAAATGAAAAGTGATGCATAGATGTCAATGGATAGATAGATAGATAGATAGATAGATAAATAGATAGATAGATAGATAGATAGATAGATAAAGAGAGAGAGAGAAGAAAAAAAAAAGAATTCTTCCCAGTATAAAACAATATGCAAATTACATGAAGTCGGTCACAAAGAAATGAAAGAGTGAATAGAAGAAAACGTTAAGAATAGTTAAGAAA
Organism: Cancer borealis; assembly: GCA_036785275.1. NCBI lineage: Eukaryota > Metazoa > Arthropoda > Malacostraca > Decapoda > Cancridae > Cancer > Cancer borealis. Next base: position 16,646 of record JAXIVD010005312.1, read on the forward strand.
ATACGTTGAAAGCAGAAGAGGAGAAAAGAAATAACAAGAAGAAAAAGAAGAAGAGGAAGTGGAGGCATACAAATGAATAACAAACAGCGATAATAAGAAGACAAGAAGAAATATATGGAAGGTAAAACTACACTTGAATTAAAGGCAGAAAAAAATCAACCCCTTCCCGCCCCGCCTCCACATTGTTTCTCCTCTCCTCCACCCCCTCCACCCTGCAACGTTAGTGTGGAAAAAAGGTCTGGAGCAGATTTTGGCTCGGCATTAAATACATTTCCACGTGACCCTTTGTTGCCCTGAACTGCGAGTAGAATTTTAATTATTTATTTCAACGGCGGCTGCTGAGGGAATGTGGGGCGTGTGGGAAAATCTTAGTGTTGGTGGCTTTACTTTTATATATTCACGATCTTTTGGGTTGGTTTTAGAGAAGGAATGTGTAGTATCAGATAGCTTACGGATAAAACTGTACATCCTGTTATGGATTTAAACTTATAATAGGTCAATTCAATATAAAGTAAGATATATATTTGTTCCTCTCTGGGATTCAACATCATTACAGTACTAAGTCGACATTTCACTTATTATGATGCTTTAATGAAAGACAAAGTTATTTTTCTTGAGATATTCAGTTCTTAAGTTATCATCTCTTGATATAAATGTTCCGGTGTCCTGTTACACACACTCCACTGCGTGCTGGTCCGCCACACAAGCAGGGTAAGGAAGGTGTAGCAGTGTTTCTGGGCCACCGGCAGACTCTTGCTATTCCCAAGGGCTAAAACTTAGCATTACCTGCACATTCCTCATCACATTCGACTCACGCAGCGGACACACTCAGGCGGCAAATGATCCTGAGTCAGATGACGTGGATCGCGGGTCGCCGGCAGTGCATAAGAATGTCGATGATGGGAATTAAACGTGTCCACCCACAAGAACGCAGCCCGAGGAGGAATATTTCTGCAGATCATAGCGTCGGTACGAGTAAATGTTGCCTCGCTTCACCTAACAAGTAATGGTGTAGTGGTGGTTAGAGGCGTTTAGAGGAAGAAGATGAAACTGATACCTGATGCTGAAGCCGCCTATAAGAAGCCACCGAGAAGCTAAAGGTTGAAGGTTACTCTGCACTGCACCTTCATTCTTCTCCTTCAGTCCTGCCATTGCACGCGACGCCAAATTACACAACGCCATGACTTACGATTCTAGTAAAGGTAGATGCTGAGAAGTTATCCTAAACACACAAACACACATACACACACACTCGTAGGTTTTCAAGAACCATTCAGACGCAACCCAAACCAAACAGGATAAACCTCTCTAGAAACACAATATCCTGTAAAATCTTTGAAAATCCAGCAAACCCATTGAGAACAGCAGTAAAGACACCCACCACCACACCACCAAGAGAACAAGACAAAGGAAAGGTGATAGCGAAAATTCTAATCTCAAGAGAAGAGAGAAAGAGGAGCAAGAACATGTCGGAATTAGAGGAAACAGTTCACCTCGCAGGCAAGACGAACAAAAAACACCAACGTCAGGCTACAGGAAAGAAACACCTTGGATACAAAAAAAACAAACTACCGGATGGAACAAGAGAACCTTCCTGCCTCCAGCTACAGAAACGAAACTAAAAAAAAAAGGGAAAAAAGAAGATAGAAAAACGCTCACCCAGGAAATAAAGGAAGAGTATAGGAAGGACGGTACATACACACTATACAGGAACAATAGAGTAACGTAGAGGAAATGTGTATTGAAGTAGAAGAATAGAATGAAGTCAAAAGGAAAATCGTACAATAACGAACACCAAGAAGAAAACAAAAACCGTTGAATGTTAGTGTTTTTTTTTTTTATATTACTGACGCTAATAAACACACACACACACACACACACACACACACACACACACACACACACACACACACACACACACACACACACACACACACACACACACACACACACCACACACACATCTCTCGAGCCTTCATTTGCTTTAACGTTTTGAGAGAGAGAGAGAGAGAGAGAGAGAGAGAGAGAGAGAGAGAGAGAGAGAGAGAGAGAGAGAGAGAGAGAGAGAGAGAGAGAGAGAGAGAGAGAGAGAGAGAGAGAGAGAGAGAGAGAGAGAGAGAGAGAGAGAGAGAGAGAGAGAGAGAGAGAGTCTGCGTCCCAGCTATAACAAGCGGCAGGTGTGTAGGTGTAGATGTAAGGTCGAGGCTACACCTGCTAAGGCTACACCTGCTTTTTTTTTGTGTAGTCTGTCGTGGAGACTTCAACTGTTGGCAGAAAATATCCACAGGTATTTTTTTCTCTCTTCCGCTCTTTTGTCTTACTATCATTATCATATTACCATTGTGTGTGTGTGTGTGTGTGTGTGTGTGTGTGTGTGTGTGTGTGTGTGTGTGTGTGTGTGTGTGTGTGTGTTGTGTGTTTGAATTTAATGTTTTGTAATTATAGATATTTGCTTTTTTCTGTCATCTGTCTGCATGTCTGTGTATGTTAATGTGAGGGTTTTTTCTCTTTGTATCTCCCGTTCCCTCTCCATTCTGTCTGTCTGTATGTCTCTCTCTCTCTCTCTCTCTCTCTCTCTCTCTCTCTCTCTCTCTCTCTCTCTCTCTCTCTCTCTCTCTCTCTCTCTCTCTCTCTCTCTCTCTCTCTCTCTCTCTCTCTCTCTCTCTCTCTCTCTCTCTCTCTCTCTCTCTCTCTCTCTCTCTCTCGCCTTATCACAGTTTCCTTATCTCTCTGGCCTTCACCTTTCCTCCTCTTTAGCTGTTTTCTTCATCTCTTTCCTTTCGCTTTTCCTCTTAAGCTCACGATTAGGGTTTTTCCTCTCTTCTCCTTTATTTTCTCCTCTCCTTTCTCTTCTTCCCTCACATCACCTCTCTTCTTTCCTTTCCTTACATCACATTTCCTTTCGTCTCCTCTTCTCTCCTCATCTCTCCTCTCCTCTTCTCTGCATGTTATCTCTCCTTTTCCCTTCTTCCTCTCACCAAAGCTAGATAAGACACCTACACACACACATTACCACGCTGCACCCCGTACTTACCGTGTCCTACGCCTTTGCAACCCACTGATTACCGCTGGCCGGAGTGAGGGGAAAGGATGCTTTTAAGGTGAGCAAGGTCCTCTCTCTCGCCTTGTGGTTATCCCTCCGTGTTCCTGCTAATTGATTGGACCTTCGCCTTGTTACTTGCATGAGATGGTGGTAATCAAGATAGGGATGATTTTATGCCCAAGACAGCGTCGTTTGTTATATTATCTCAGCCCGGCGTTTCCCAAGTAAGGTTTATTTCAGGTAAAGAGGATGTTTACCTGCCACATTATGAAGATCAAGTGAGAGCTGTTTTGGTGTGCATATTTCCCTCTTCTTGTAGCACTTTTTATTATTTTTTTTATGAACGTTTTTTTTTAATGTATTTACAGGGAATGCGTTTTATAGTTTTCATAGAGTAATGATAATAATGATGTTGATGATGGGGGTGATGACAGGTGTTTCTTAAGGTTATAAATCGTTAAAAAAGTGAATTATGAAGCTGAAATTCTCACGTCAAGGGTAACTTACATATATATAACCTGCTCTGTGGTGAGATATCCAAAGATCCGTTCACAAGCTACGTCGTGTGGTGCTTATAACTCGGTGGTGTTCACTAAGCATTCCCTTCAGTAAAGTTCACATAATAACTAGAAGAAAAAAGATATTGTGACCTTTTAATCATGACTTTCGGTGTGTTTAAGTTTTGTCAGAAGGACGATGAGTGTGTCTCCATCACCTTCTTGCCTTGTCCTCGTCACCTTCATCTTCACACCTTACAGTATTCTTTGAGACTTTACAAAACAGGTGGAAAAAAAGTTTCTTGACATATAAGTTGAATTCGTGATAGTCTCCGGTAAGACAGACAGATAATTAACTAGATCGTTCATGTAATAACAGGGAACGAGAGAATTGAAGATTGAGTTTGGGGTATTGCAAGCCTCAGCCAAGATCCTCAGCCGAAGGGAAAATAATTAATTCAATGAAATATGCGGAATTCGGCCAAGAAACGTGTTAGCAATGAACTTAACCTCAAAAGTGTGTTGCAAATCCAATATCAATGCATTTACGATGACTGTGAACTTTTAAAATGATTGTAGAAGTGCGGCTTTGCAATCAAGAAAGCCGGTCGCCGACTTTCATTAATTGCAACTTCTAGATCAACAGCAACCGTGTTATTATGCCTTTTATAAGAACTTAGAAGGACCACCTGTGCAGTGTTAACGAAGGTGTGGTCCACTTAAGTCCTGCATGAACATTACAGTATTGGAACCCAGGGAGTCTTAACTACTTAACGACGAAGAATACATAGCGTGGAGGCAGTAAACCCGACCAAGAAGGACTGAACGAAAGCTAACAGTAGGGTGAACACAACGCTCCCTGTTGACATCATGTGCCGCTAAGGAAAAGCTTCAATGTAGCCACGAATGTCAAGGTTATGGAGCTGTTTATATTTGAAAATACTCCTAGTAATGTATTTATGAGGAAGTTACTACTTACTTTTACTACTTTTACTACTACTACTACTACTACTTTTACTACTACTACTATTACTACTACTACTACTACTACTACTACTATTACTACTATTACTATTACTATTACTACTATTACTATTACTATTACTATTACTACTACTACTACTGCTACTGCTACTGCTACTACTACTACTACTACTACTACTACTACTACTACTACTACTACAACTTTTAATATGTGATAGTAACTAGCATATCCCAAGGCAAAAGGAAGTACTTATCTCATCTTATCAGTGTTTTGTTCAGTATTTAATGTTCAATTATTTATATATCTATTTATTTATTTATTCATTCATTCATTTATTGATTTATTTATATGTTTATCTATTTATTCCTTTGTTTATTTATTCAACACGTCTATCCTTTGTTGAGCTTCACGAATTTATGGATGAAGTGCGTTTCATCACCTGGCAATCCATCAGCTTTCACCTGTACTGATTGGCGGACCTGCAGGCGGCGACATCACATTCTCTCATTCTCAGTTAATCTGCTAAATGGCACACGCGGAGGCCAGCACAGGAAGGCAGTGTAGTATTTATTGCCTCCTCTCACACTGTTACTTTAGTCTGACATTTTGTTGGCACTTTTGACGAGATTTTAATACTAAACTCTTATTATTTTTTGTTCTATTTATGTGATTTGTCGCTATTTCCAACTATGTTTCATTCAGTTATCATTTATCATTTATCTCATCCTGTTGTTGTCTGTGTTTTGTTTTAGATGTGCGGAGATTAAAATTATATATCTTTCTACTTTCCAGCTTTTAGTTTCTCTTTGTCTCTCTCTCTCTCTCTCTCTCTCTCTCTCTCTCTCTCTCTCTCTCTCTCTCTCTCTCTCTCTCTCTCTCTCTCTCTCTCTCTCTCTCTCTCTCTCTCTCTCTTTCATATCTCGTGGTGTTTCAATCTATTTCCAAGTCTTGCACATTGAAGGCACTGTTTTTTACATTGATATATATCACATATTCTAAACATTTAACATTTCATTTTTCATTTTCGTCACACTTCCTCACTAATACGTATAAAACAGTTCATATCTTCACTTTCCCTTCTCTTTCCTCTGTCTTTCCCTCACTTTGGCGTTCGTCACTATCGCTTTCCTTCCCTCACGGCCGGCCACATGCGGGGAATTCTAAGGCAGGGATGGGCAGACACCTTACCTACCAAGATAACATTAGACTCAAGATTGCCGCAACGGAGGACGCGGCGTGGTGGTGACAGAGGGTGCGATAACATTGTAGTCCGATTATGGCGTCCTCGCGGCAGACGGGAGACCGATAACAGCGGCGGCCAAAGAGGATCGGACGCAGTTTACATTGTGGTCTCATTATCAGAGCGGTCACAGTGGTGCGAGCGTGACGGACCTTTGTGCCTTCTGAAGAGACTGTTGTGGCCGCTCCGTCCTCTCCTCTGAAGGCGTGGAAGCGTTGGATTCGTCTCTCGGTGGAAGGAGACATGTTAGGAGTAGCTGGTGTGGTGTGGGTATGAAATGATGGGTGGGTGGGTGGGCGGGCGACGTGATGGGTAGGTTAGAAAAGTGGCATGCTGGAAGGCAAAGAATGGTGGAACAGTGGCAGGGGAGTGCGTGGTTAGCATGGAAGGTTATAAGTTGGAAGGAAAGAAATAGGGAGCACAGTGGCAAGAAAATATATGACTCTAAGGGTGTGAGGGTGACAGGGTATAGTTGGGAATAAGTGTAAAAAATGGGTTTAATATGATGGTGTAGTGTTGTGGATGGTATTAGATGGTCGTGGGAGGTCTGGTGGAGTGACCGTGGGCGAGGAGAGAGGCTGGCAGGTAATGATGATTTGTAGAGACAGGATTACGAAGGAGAGAGAGGCAAAAAGAAATCAGAGTGTGTAGATAATGGTAGATGAGAGTTGAGTCTTCAATTTTATCCAAGTTTAGCATTTCCTCATTTCTGGTTATTTATTTTTTCTATTATTATTGCATTTATTGGCATTCACAAAGCAGCGAATCATACCTACTTGCAACAATGGACCAATTCCACTTAATGTCTTGGATGCATGAGGGGCTGCAGCTCATTGCTCTTCCGAAACTTCAATAATGAGTGATAATCATACTAATTCTTACATGTTAACTGTGGGGTTTGGCACTGAACCTATAATCTCCCCGGGTCTTAGCCCAGCAAACGGCATTCACCTTACCTTATCGTCTTGACATGCTAGCAAGGGACAATCACGCCTTGTTATGCGCATTCAGTAACCTGTTTTGCCTATCATTAAGACGAATTATCGAACTATAAAATCCTGAATGACTGTTTCTTGGTAACTTGTAAACCTGACTTCAACGTTTAATAGGATCAGGATTGGTTAGCCTCCCCACAACCTTCCCCATCTGAATGCTACACACGACCTCCTAAGCCGTATTTATCCAAGCAACACCGAATCTGATGTTACCTTAATGTCTGTAAGCTTAAAGGGACTTACGCCGCTCTTAGTGTCACCTGTGTTTATCATGGCGGTGTGACAGGGAAGTTGAGGGAAGCTGCACTCAATACCTAGGTTGTGTTCGCTGCTTGGTGTTTAGTTCCTATTTCCTGCATGACTTATGGATTGCTTTGTGATGGAACCCAATACCCTGCAGTTCCCACCCGTCCTCCGCCAGCCCCCGTCCCGCTCCGTCCCACCCTGACTCACGAGGGGAAGGAGAGGTGTTCTGCGTTAATTTGTGGCACGGTACAGTCTTGCTCACCTTGCCAATCTCCAACACTCCGCCCTGATAATTGGTGTCATTATGAGGTGTGAAATTATAGATTATTTCTCAGAGCCGTATGGAGCAGCTAATTTTCTCTGTTTAATGTTGTGATTTGGTTTTACGTTCAATATCAGTTCAGCTTCATAACTTTAGTGGTGCGAGTAGGTTAGGTTTGAAAGGCTTTAATTCATACGATGGAAATTGGTGTTTTGATTAAGCATTAATTTTCAGTTTTGCAGTTCCATCCTGACTGTGAAGCGTAATATTTTAACTATTCACAACCGATACAATAGATAGTTGTTATATGCGCATACTTATTTGGTGCCGATACCCACGGCCTGGCATTTGTTTTACTGGGTGCATAAATTATACTGTGTGTGTGTGTGTGTGTGTGTGTGTGTGTGTGTGTGTGTGTGTGTGTGTGTGTGTGTGTGTGTGTGTGTGTGTGTGTGTGTGTGTGTGTGTGTGAAAGTACATTAAAAATTGGATAATGCACACACTTGTATAGTCTGCCTCCACCTCCACCACCACCACCACAAGACATGGGTGATGGGTGAGTTTGGGAAAAAAGTGGAAGAGGAGGAGGAGGAGGAGGAGGAGGAGGAGGAGGAGGAGGAGGAGGAGGAGGAGGAGGAGGAGGAGGAGGAGGAGGAGAAGAGACTCCATTATACGCCAAATCTTTGCTAAAATACTCGCCATGAATATATTTTTTGTTGAGTCATGGAGGAATGCTGGCCCGTGGTAGGAAGAGGATGAAGAAGAAGAGGAGTCGGAAGAAGAGGAGGAGAAGGAAGAGGAGGAGAAGAAAGAGGAATAGGAGGAGGAGGAGGAGGAGGAGGAGGAGGAGGAAGAAGAGGAAGAGGAAGAGGAAGAGGAGGAGGAGGAGGAGGAGGAGGAGGAGGAGGAGGAGGAGGAGGAGGAGGAGGAGGTGGCGGCGGCGGCGGCGGCGCCGAAGTGATGAAGGAGACTGTAATGACAGACCACGAGAGGCACAGCTTGAGAATCTCGCTGTGAAAATGGTGGGGAGGTGCTGTGGGGGGTGAGGATATTGAATTAATGTGCACCAATTCCTGCCCCGCGCTGT
>JAXIVD010005313.1:2500-7500 GCA_036785275.1 Cancer borealis
GTTCTTCACTCTAGTCACCACAACGAAACATTGGGGATGGTGAGTGTGGTAAAAGAAAAGACAATCGTGCCGATGTAGAGTACGTAGATGGAATGATGATTACAAACGGTAGTCATGGTGTACTCGCTGCAGGCACAGAATATAAATGTTTGAGAAGAAAGTTGTTTTGGCAAGCACTATATCTAATTATAATCCTTTCTCACGAGATGCATGTGTTATCATGGAACAAGTTGTAGTTCTCACATTTTGTATTAAAGCACCAGCTTCCCAATGAAGCCTTTCTCGTCTGTGGGAATATTAATGGGATGATCTAATGGACCGTGTCAGGCTTAATGTTCAGTGTAAGAGCCCAGTCAAGTCCCATCATGGTGCCTCCCTCCACCTACACATTTCTCACAAAACTCGCTGACGCACGCACAGCTCCATGTGTCAGACACCTTAATTTAATGTAATTATACTCGTGTACAAAATCCTCATTTTGTATTCACAGCAAAATTTGCATTTGATGAAGGGGAGACCTCTGTGGTGGCCTCCTCGCATGGTGTTCCCATACAACATCACGTCTTTCTCAGGAATGAGGCGGAAGTGATGTCGATGAGCAGGCTGATGGAGACGCTGTGCTGGTGTACACACTAAACACACACACACACAACACACACACACACACACACCACACACACACACAACACTCACAACACACACACACAACACACACACACATCACACACACACTCAAATATATCTACACGTACATCTAACATACCACAAACACACAAACAAACACAGAGAAAGGTAAGAATTACATCGCAAGTTACGTCAATCAGAAACTATCTGAGGCAACATTGGGCAACAACGTATCGCTTTAATTCTTACAGCCACAACACAAGCTGAGGTTGCACGGCCTGGAGCGGCAGTAGGCATGGTGAGGAAACTAAGACGAGTGTGTAACTACGATCGAAATATAAAGTTGCGGCTTTTAATTTCCATATATCTAAGTGTGTGCAAGGAGGCAGTTAGGATGTGGGGGGCAGGAGCGAGCGAGCAGCGAGACAAGTAGGCGGGGAGGAGGAGGAGGAGTGGCACACGCCCGATGAAAAATGTTAACTCATGAGGAGGAGGAGAAGGACCGGGCGAGGAGGAAGAGGAGGAGGAGAGGAGGAGGAGGAGGAGGGAGAGGAGGAAGGAGGAGGGGAAGAGGAGGATAGACAAGCAGGATGATGAGGAATTAAGCGATGAAGTCTAGAAGATGAACTAATGGAAGGACCAAAAGGAGGAGCAAGACCAGAGGAAGGAAGAGAAGGAGCAGCAGGAGGACAACACACCACACAACACTCACCACGAAACACTAATCACTGACTGCCATTCACTCTCAACACACACGTTCAAACCCAGCAAACACAGGACAGGGAAAAAACACACACTTTCTATACTTACTTAAAACCCCAAATTAAAACGCTTAAGACACCAATGGGAGAAAATTCAGGAAATAGCCTCATTTACACTTTGGAAAACATTAATTACTATCCAGCAATATCACTTACCAACCTTCCTCCCTCCTCTCCCTCCTCTCCTCCCTCTATCCCTCCTGCCACAACGCCCCACCCACTGCCACTTTTCCTACTGGCATTCCCAAGGGTTAATCCACAGGGGAACTTTCTCTACTTGGGATTCACAATGTTCTTTCTTTTTTTCTTTCTTTTTCATCTCCCAAGAGCTTTCACTACGGCTCATCTAAAGGTGCTTTACTCTGTGACTCATCCGGGGTGAACTCTCTCCTCTCTCTCATCTCTCTCTCTCTACTCTCTCTCTCTCTCTCTCTCTCTCTCCTCTCTCTCTCTTCTCTCTCACTCTCTCTCTCTCTCTCTCTTCTATCTCACTCTCTCACCTCTCTCTTTTGCTCTTTCTCTCTTCAGGTAATCCAATCATGGCTTCAAATATGTAAGAGTCAATATATAATTTCAACTGTGAACACAAACATGAGTGCTAACACATCCACACACACTCACACACACACACACACACATCACACACACACACACACACACACACACACACACACACACACACACACATGCACTACACATACACAAACACAACACACACACACACCACACACACACACATTAAATAAATAATTTAATACACATGACATTCCTTAACATCATTCATCATGAACTGCTGATTTTCTTTTTCCTACTTCTCGTGTGACAATTTTTCTTGCTCACTAGGTCTCAAGGGAGCAGAATTTTATATATATATTTTAGAACCAAGATGATGATGAACATTTGTTATTTTTTGTTGTATATAAATGTCTCTCTCTCACTCTCTCTCTCTCTCATCTCTCTCTCCTCTCTCCTCTCCTCACTCTCTCTCTCTCTCTCTCACTCTCTCTCTCTCTCTCTCTCTCTCCCTGTGGCTATATTTTCTCTCCGGAATAAAAACTAGAATCTATACGATGCAAATAACAGGAAATATCCGATCGGCACTAAAATGCTTCAAAATAATTTAAAAAAAAAAGCGAAAAACCTTTTTCAAGCTTCTTCCTCATAATTTTTAATCATCCCTTAACCCTTCATCCCTCGTTCCCTATCCCTTTATGTTTTTCGATGCACCCTTCTCCTCTTTCTTCTCCCCTTCCCTCATCCCCTCGCCCTCTTTCACCCGCTGCCTCTTTCCCCCTACACACATATTTTTACCACCACCGCAAGATGACTTCTGAAAACTATTATGTTAACTTTTACTTAAAGAAAAAAAAGTTGAAATCGTCCGCTTTTGACTTGAAATGACAGTTTGTTTTTCGACATCACATTATCTTCTTGCGCACTCGGAAATTGCTTTTATGAGCGACTCATTGACACCCTGGAGGCCACCACGTCTTAATAATTACTGGTTACTAAACACAGACAACCCTTTCCTGGTTTTTATTGCAATTTGCTTTCAAGTCAAGTCAATAATTAGCTGTATGTGATGGATGCCGCTGAGACTCCTTATTAAAGTACGTGTTCGAAGATGAAGCAAAACCTGTTCATCTCGTATATTATACTTTGTTGTGATGAATAGCGGCCGTCAGGAGGCTGGGTGTTGGTGGTGCCATGGGACCTCTAAGACAGGCCTGGCTGCTCGCTCCACTGACTGATAAGGAGTCATCACCAAAGCGGTTATAATGATTTGGTCAAGGCACAAAGGATGATTAGGAGTGGATCTCCGACTTAAAACATCAATTAGATATAAGTTTCATATATAATGTTTGCAGAAATGGAGTTTTTGTGCTACATATTGCTAATTGATAGTCATTCATGTGATAACAATGCTTGTGAATCTCCAGTATGACCAGACCAGTGTAGCAGGGGAGGTGAGGGAGGAGATCACCTGAGCCAAGCCACCATTTACACGGGATAATCTACCATTAGGGTGATTTATGTGGGATTACAAATTCAGGTGAGGTTTGAAAAGACATGCCCAACCAAACACCCTCCCGGGAAGCCAACGATCGTGAGAAACAACCCTCGCCGAGGATCCACCTGTCAGAGAAATTTGTGAGCTCAGCGACTAACGACGCCCACAACCCTCCCTCCCTCTCTCTATCTCTCTCCCTCTCCGTTTCTCCTCCCTCTCTGGTCACACAGCGGCCTAAGGAATGAGCTTGTGAGAAGACGGGATGGTGGAAGATGTAAAAACGACTGTTCCTTAATTGCACAAACAGGAAATCTGCGAACATTCCTACATTGATCGCTCTTACGTTGTTGGTCTCCCTGAACGCCGTCACCATGAGGGGCCTAACTGTCCCTTATGTGCCAGTGGCCTCTCTTTCTGGTCTCCTGTTGTCCTGAGCCTTCTGTTCACCTCATCAACTACAGGGATTCTTACTCTACAGGATTGCACATGACTGGATATCCCGAACGCTTTACTCTCCCAAGCACTCTCTTCTCTCACCCTCACTAACTCTATTAACACACTGACCTCTTGACAAACGATTCAGGTGTACCCAAACGCGAACTGAAAATTAAATTTGTAACGCATCCTATAAATCACAGAGGCCATTACTCGATGCCTCACATCCATTTCTCGTCACCTCAGTACAACGTAGCACCATACCGCCTTATCTCACGCCATTCGTCCTTGCCCGCCCTCTTTTTTCTATTTCTCATCATGGACTCTCAAACTGACTGTCGTTGCTTATTCCGAAGTCCACACAGAGTATCAGACGCCTGACCACCCTCTCAGTCTCTCATTCATTCTAGTGGATTACCTTGAATATAAATTATGACCCTCCCTCCTGATGCTGCTAACCGGCTGTCCCAAGAATGCCCTCCGACTACTGCGATAAAATCCGCTCATAGTGTCCTGTCCTCCCATGATCCTCCACGTCAAACAGGAGGAGGCAGCCGTGCAGGACGTTAGGGTATAGGATCGTTATCCCTATATGCCACAACGACTTATCGCCACAGACAACACGGCGCCACACGCACGACTGTCACCAAAACAATATATAGTGGCGGCGTGAGGCCTCGTGGTTGTGTGGCTGCGGATGGAAGACTGTCAAACACAGCATGTTTGTTTTCTTAGTACCACAAATCATGTGGTAGAGGGTCATGAAAACTATACTTTGGAGAGTGTTTACGGCGTTTCTTTCTTTGTGGAGCGCCATACAGCAGGTTTTCATCAATACATGTTCTACATTCCTGAGATGATCACAGCGTTAGAAGGAAAAATAAAACTTTCATTGAGCAAAGAACAATAAAAAATAATAGCGTTTTGATGGCTAAAGTTCTGGTATTATCATTCCTGGTGGCAAAGGGCAGCATGTAAGGTTACCTGTCCTCACATCTAGCTGCTCTACAACGTCTTACCATTCTAGAAACCAATGACGTGTACACTTTTAAAAACACTTAGAGATGTTTTCCTGTATTGGGCTCCATTAATCTTAGAGCCATAAACATCAGTTTACAATGTTGATATAACTGCCACCAAAGTATAATCATAATGGCTGCACATGAATT
>JAXIVD010005313.1:10000-29965 GCA_036785275.1 Cancer borealis
TTTTACTTCACTAGGAGTCCAAAAATATATGTATATACGAGTAGAATTATTTCCTGCAGTATCTTACGACCTGAAAGTGTGTGACTAATTGAAGGTGTTTATAGTGTTTTGAAATTATCAATGTGTGAGTCACAACTACGTGTAAGTTACAAATTGTCTGGAGTCAGTGAACGGTCGACCTGTCCAGTGTAGCTATATGAAGTGCATTGGGAACGAGTATACCTGCTGCTCAGTCTAATAGTGTGCCTGACTTCAAATACTTAAACTGCATATATTTCTGATGCTATTTTATGTCCACTTTTCTCGGTGATAGCTGCAAGTACTATAAAGGAAGGAAGAAGGAAGAACATATAGCAGCAGATGAATTTGCCTTACGATTCTGTTTGTGATAAACTGCACTATTATCAGATCTAAAGTTATAAAATAGTAAAGCATAGTAAAGACGATGTACAGTCATGGGTGACTTAACACTTAAATGTTCTAGATTGTCAGATTGCTTAAAAAACATCTACGTGGGTTACCTGTTGTTACCTGGCATAGTGAATAGCTTGAAGTAATGCAAAGGAAATGTAACTTACCTAAGGAAAAGCGACGTCACGTTGCCTTGCCTCAGCAGGAAACTGTGAAGGTGAAGGCGGTGAGCAGGTGGAGAAGAGTGACCAACGGCACCAGGATAGAGGAGGAAGGGCGGACGAACAGCACTACACACACGCCGGCAGTGAGCAGCGCCGCGGACATAACTCTCCTCCCACGTAACACTCCTTGCAAGCACGACTCCACTTAAGTATCAAATGTACACTGTAGCTGCGTTTTGCTTCCACTGTCGAGCTGAATGACTTACACTGTGTCGGATGTCATTCCACACAGGCAGCTCGTGGGTTTAAAAGGGAGGGTAGAGAGGGAATAGGCGAAGTTGACTGAGATTTAGATACACTGTAATATTCAAACTTGAGGGAAACACCACATGGGATGAGAAGTCTGGAAGCAGGAATGTATGTTAGAAAAGGCAAGTCTCGCAGCGCAGCGGGACACAGTGGCGACGAGACGAACCAACGAAATTCACGAAAATGTGATGGGAACAGAAACTACTGGTCAGTTTTATGTGAACAGTAGCCTCGTGAGAAGCAGAAAACCCTTCGTCTGGATCTGCCGTTCCTCTCGTCACAGAGACATAGGCACCGCAGTTTTTCTTTTCTCTTTTTGTTTTCGTTGTCCGCGTCAGATGGAAGACCTGTGAAAGAAAACAGAAATACAGTTATTTTTCTTTCTAATAGCAACACACTACAAATATTAATACTACGAGTACATCAGTCTCGTAGTTTTACTTATAATACCTAGTGACATCAATATCCTCCCCCTCACCACCACACATCACAGCCATACACACACAACACCACAACTTCATTTTTGTGCTCCCTGGTCACTGAAAATACAAATCACCAGTACTACTACAATCTTATATTTTCATTTGTATCTTTATAAACTATCTATACTCTTAGCACTGTAAGATGGCAAAAATCCTCCCCGTTTAGGGAAGAGCTACTCTGAGCCTGTCAGTCGCTTGTTGCTGATTAGTTGACAGAGTTCAGGGAGATTGTGGAGATATAGAAGCACCTCCATAAACCATTTCTTATGTCTTTGAATATTCACTATATTGTATATTGAGTCATCCATCCTTTATCTTGGATGACTGCTCTATCACATAGGATGAAAATTGCATCATATAAACGAAGAGCAAATAGTTAAATTTGGTGTAGAATACAAGTTTTGCTAAGAAAGTTCCGCGAGCACCGAGGTGATAAAGGTTAACTGACAGTTTCCTTCACGCTGTCTCTCTCCTTGATACACCCGTGATATACCTCAACGCTAAAATTCACGAGAATAATATTTTATTAGAAGGATGGGAGGGTTCGTTATTCAGATTAACCACACTGAATTTTCACTAATCGTTCTATCTAGTATTCAAAATCGTATTTTGTTTCACTAATTCGCTTGATCACTTGCCGCCAAGAAAAATCAGTCAGGGGAGGCAAAAAGTCGCAAAGTTAAAATCTCTGTGCTCACAACTCCTCTCTAATCTTCAAAGCAAAGTGGAGGATGTTCCCCGCACGTTTCCACAGCCCCGCCTACCGTACATCCGGTCGCGCCTCCTTCCTAAACCCACAGAAGGGCCGGGAAAGGAGAGGGAAGGAGAGTGAGGCAGGGTGGGGAGGAACTCTGTCTCCTTTGCGGTTATCCAGAGTCTATCGGTCCTAATTGGCGGGGGGAGGAAGGGGGAAGGGATAGGGTTGTTGTGCTGGAGTGTTGAGGCGAGCAGTGTCTGGCATGGAACACAGGAAAGTGAGGACTCATGCACCGCTAAGGAAGGAGACAGGAAAATTACATATATTACATGCATTGTGGTCCTCCTGCTCCTGCACATCTCTCCTTTTTGTTCAGTCTTCCTCATCAATGGCACCATTTTCTACACCAAAGAAGATGGGGAAAGGAGGTGGTCGTCCCAATTCAGAATAAAATTTGAAAACTAGTCAAATTACGTAACTCATCTAATGAAGCGTGAAAAAAACATATGTATATAAACCAGACAAACTTTCATTCTGGTTAACCACAGCGCGCGCACACACACACACACGCACACACACACACACACACACACACACACACACACACACACACACACACACACACACACACACATCTGTCTAGTCTTACAGGGCAGGCTTAACTTCCTTGTTTTTATATTGTGGCGGCAACCGGTCATTTGATAAACTCCAAAGGAATGGTAGAAGCCCGAGACTGCGATGCAAGGTTTCCCCGTGCAGTGACTACGTAGAATGTGGCTCAAAGTGCGACTATAATGGTTTAGCGCCAGGCTTAGTAAGACTGACTTGGATGACCTGAACACAAAGCAACGTGGTGGAACTTTAAGACCATGGCATGACTAGACTCTGTCTTTCAATGTGAGTGAAATAAACCATTGTGATTGTGGCGGTAGTGGTAGAGTGGAGTCTGACGTAATAGGATTTGGGCTGTGGCTGAACTGCGGTAATCTGACGGGGAAGGGGAGGGGAGGGAAGAGGAGGTGGGGAGCGTGAGAGTGGCTGTGGTGAGGGTATTAAGGATGTACTTTGAGTGACCACGACCTAGGTGAGCATAATGGGGCATGTGACTGTTGTTGTTATAGTGGGGAGTTGAATGCTGTGGTTGTGGTGATGCCTGTGGTGATGATGGTGATGGTGATGAGAAATGTGGTGATAAGTGATGGGTGCAGTAGCGACTGATGTTGGTTCATGAAGATTGGTTGGACGTAATGGCTGTAGTGATGATCATGGGAGTGGTGTTGAATGTGGTTAGTGGTGAATGTGATGATGGTCTGTGGCATGTCTGTTATGGTTATTGTTTTCATACATGGGAAAGAAGTTGGCTAAAAGCATTAATAGAAGAAAAAAAAAACTTAATCGCAGCTCCCTATTAGTAGATGATTTTTTATAAGACCATTTATGTTACAGAGGTGACCTGATATTACTCTTGGAGCTCAGGTCATATGAAAATGGAAAATCAAAATAAGGTAGAATGTTCCAGAGTTTAACAGAAATAAAATGTTAATATGAGTGAAAGATGATGGTTAACTCTTTCACTATCAAGATGGACAGAAAAGGGATGAGAGTAAGTAGATAGTCTTGTGCAGCGAGGACGTGGTATTGGATGGGTTGTATCATGCAGCAAGTAAGTTCATAAGTATGTGGAGTTATGGTAATTATCGAGGTGGTTATAGTGCATCTTGTGGTTGTGGTCCAAATGTATTGCATAACTTATGGTTCTGCATTTTTCGTCAGTTGATGACTAAGATTTATACATTGGGGAAGAATTGTTATTCTTGAGTTCAATGTAATATAAAAGGTGACAACGCTACAGTCAGTGGCTGTAGCCTCATCAGAGGTTGACATGACAGTTGGATGTAGCAATGATTACAGTGTTTCCACTTATAATGGCCGTAAGAATGATGATCACTGAGTCTGAGCTGTGGTTGAGATAATTATAGTAACATTTAATTTTAGCTACAAAAATGTTCTTGTATGTTCATGTTGAAATGATTACAGGTGTATTTCTTGTACTAGCCATGGTAGTGTGCAGTACAGTGTCGTCTGTAGTAGTAACTGGTAGACCAAGTAATGGTGGCAGTGATGAACGCATGTTTTTTCGTCAGGAATTGAAGGTTGTGTGGTGACAAGAGGAGAGGAAGCCCTTGGTGTGTCTGATCCATTAACGGTGATAATGATGGTGTTCGCAATGGAACGGCCACGGTGACGATCGTGACCTCGTCATCTCCGTCACAGCCCGTCCCTCGTCACCTACCAGCGCCTCTTTCTCCACCTCAAAGTAATTCTCTTCGTCTTTGTCGTCATCATCGTTCTTTGACTCCTCCTTCTCCAACTCCTCTTCTTCCTTTTCCTTTATTTTTCTTTCACTCTGCTTCTTTGTCCTCGTCCTTGTCCTATTTTTCTTCCATTTTTCCTTCTTTTACTTTTCTTCCTCCTCCCTGCTTTCCAACTCGTTTTTCTTCACCTCCCTCTCCTTTTCCTTTATTTTTCCTCATTTTCCTTGTACTCGTTATCATCCTCATTTTCCTCCTTTTACTTTTCCTTCTTTAACTTCTTCATTCTCGTTCTCCTCCTCCTCCTCCTCATCTGCTTCTTCCGCACACCCCTATCTCCTGTTCGGCACAGCAGGACAGTAAACTCGGCTGTCACACACGAGCAGCAACTGACAACCCGACCACACACTCCCCCACACACTCCCAAGACAACGCTTCACTGGCGTGCACATGTCTGTTGGTTTGTGGTCCCGCTTTGTCCTTCCGATGGCCATCTCCTCGTTCCCTTGTTCACCTCTCAGCACGAAACTTCCTTTTTTCTCCCATTACGAACACGTTTCTATAATCAAACAATGTCTTCAGGGCGTGTTGGTCGCTGAGGCATCGGTTTCACGTGTTCGTTTACAACTGAACGTGGACAGGCGACCTTGATTTCATTCATGGTTTCATTCTGTAATAGTTCTACCTGGAAGGAAACACTGGTGACTTATCGGTGGCACTTTTTCAATATCAGCCAATGTTCTTTACACATACATCTATTTTATCCTAAACTTCGATAATGCTGCAATAACGATACGTAAGGTTTCCCTCCTCCTCCTCCCGCAACAATTCCCCCCTACCCAGTCCATTGACATATAGTAAATATAGTTTGTAATATGATTTGGAGTGAAAAATGAGTTACTCTGATAGTCTCGGTGAAAGGAAACGTACATTGGAACCTCAGTTTGTCCTGACCGCAAATGTTCGTGAGCGGAAGGGCAGGGCGACAACAGCTGGGCCCGGGGGTGGAGGGGCAACGGAAGGGTAGGTGGTTAGGGCGGTGACTCCGGTGTGTGTGAGTTGCTGTCTGCTGCCTTACATCTATCTACTACCTACTACCCCCTCCCCCAGGCCTACTCTTTTACTTCCTCATATTATTATTTATTCATCCCTATTCCTCTTTCCTCCCTCATCTCATTATTTCCACCACTTCCCTCACTCTTCCTCCACCCACACTTCATCATGCTGTCCTTCCACGTCCCTCACTCTCTCTTCTTGTCTTGTAATCTTCAAACTCGTTCCTCACTCCTCCCTCTTTCCTCTCTTACTTAACTTGTTGCTCGTTCATGCCTCTCACTTCCTCTTTCGTCTTAAATTCCGCATGTTCTTCATTCACGTTCCTCACTTCCAATTTTTCCTCCTTCACGCCCAGTACTCTTCTCTCTCCTTTTTTTCTCTCTCTCTTTCTCTCTTTCGTCATCTCACCGCAATATGTTCCTCATCCACGTCCCTCACTTCCCCTCACTCTCTTTTTTTCCTCAGTGCATCATCCTTCACGCGTCTTACTCACCCCAGCCACCCACTCCTTCCCTCTTTCCTCATCTCATCCCATCATGGTTCAATCCTTCACGTGTCCGCAGTATCACCTCTACATTTCATCTACCTTCTACGCGCCTCCTTATTTATTTCCTCCTTTCCTTCCTTGTCCTTCTCCCACAGCCACGAGGAGGATCACTAATCACTTCCCCGCTAAGAAAATTGCTGAACTTACATCCAGTGGCGCAACATGTGCTGAGCAGAGGATACGTGTTCGTCTTCCACCACACCGGATGTAAGGGAAAGGACTGTGTGTGTATGTGTGTGTGTGTGTGTGTGTGTGTGTGTGAGAGAGAGAGAGAGAGAGAGAGAGAGAGAGAGAGAGAGAGAGAGAGAGAGAGAGAGAGAGAGAGAGAGAGAGAGTAAAAAAAGACAGAGGCAGACACACAGACAAACGGATAGACATGCATACATACATACATACAGACAGACAGACAGATAGACAGAAAAGCAGGTAGACAGACAGACAGACAGACAGAAAATAACTACACTTTATAATGCCCGAATTTTTTTTTTTAAGTGATGGCAGAGAAGCATGAATTGTATGGAGAAACAAAAACAAGAGTAAGGTAAGTAAGTATACACACAAAAAAAGCACACACACATACACACATGCACTCACGCACCTACGCACATACTCAGGTAAAACAGGGCAAGATATAGTGAAAGGAAAGAAGTGGAAGTGGACTGCGAATACTGGAGCTCCATACCCACAAGGGAGAGAGAGGAGTGGAGTGGGTGGAGGGAGGAGAGAACTGGAAGCAGAGGAAAAGAGGAGTGGCAGCGAGGGAGGAGAGTATTGGGGTTGGTTGGAGGAGAGTCATGAAGGGAGGGAGGGAGGGAGGGCATGACTCTTCTACTCTCCTCCACTCCCGTTAAATAGGTCAGCAGCACACGGCCGGCCATCAGGCCCTCACCCTTACCCACACACACACACACACACACACACACACACACACACACACACACACACACACACACACACATACGAGTTCTACATATATGTGTTCCGAATTGACTATCAGAATAATCTCCAGGAAATTAGTGATTATGCCCTTGCTTCACACACACACACACACACACACACACACACACACACACACACACACACGCACACACACAAACAAACAAACAAACAAACACACACACACACACACACACACACACACACACACACACACACTCAACACCCCTGCCTATTGTGTACTTCACTACAAGTCACTGCCTCCGACCCCTGTGTATTTCACGACTAATCAACCGCTGCCGTCTCGTCTATACTACACTCGTTATCCCCCCATCATACCCCGTTGTTCGTCAGACCCACCAGTCTCCCACTAGTCTATATTACACTCGTTATCCCCCCATCACCCCCCACTTGTTCGTCAGACTAACCTGTCTCCATTCCCCTTTATTTTATCTTTTTCACATGCCTTTTTGTTATTTGTAAATTTTCAGCCTAACGGCTGCCTTAATTAATTAAATAAACTATTTATTATTATTATTATCATTAACACACACACACACACACACACACACACACACACACACACACACACACACACACACACACACAGTTGAAAACAAAAAAACACAACATACGAATGAGAGGTATCCTTTATCATTAATGGTTTCCAGAAATCTTAATGAGCGTTCAAAGCCCATCAATACAACACAACTGACAGTTTCGTGAGTAAATATTTAGCGAAGCGTCCCTTGCCTTCACCTTTACTGACACACTGTTGCACGTCACTGCCAAAAGGAAGTGGTGCCCATGACATGCGCTGCTGGGCGAAGGACAATACGACACCACATAACGGAAAATCAAAACTTCTTTTTGGTAATCTAAATGAAGTGATGAGGTTATCAAAAGTATGTCTCATTAGTAAGATGATAAACTGTTCAATGGTTGTAAAAGTTCAAACGACCACTTGTTTAACTGGGGGAAAAAGTAGTACAATTAAAATTTTCCCAGTGTGTGAATCTCATGAATAAGTTTGTTTACTTACTGTTTGTCGATAAACACTGTCCTGGCAGTCTTCCTTAATAAGTCACTTTATTTATAGTCATCGCGTGTACTCAGCCGGTTATTTACAGTCCAGCCACAAACATAACAATATGAGTCCTTCATAAACACACGTGATCTACGATAAGTAAACACTAAGATCTCGGGTCCACAGACGAGCCGCATGAGAGAAGAGCTCATAAACACCACGCTGCCTCTCTGAGTGCTGGCGGCACACTGGGCTCGGCGAGTCGGCAGGCTCGGCAGCTTCGGTTCCTCTTAAGTCTAAGTCGACGTCTCTCGCCTTCGCCAATGCCCAACATTGTTCCCACACTGTTTTCTTTCCCACGATATATTTATTGCTGCTGCCAACGTTATTGGCTTTTCTCACTTTCCCCACAAATACTATGGGACTGTCTGAGGGCAAGGCAGCACATACAAGGACGAGTACTGAACGCAGCGCAGGATTGTAGAGGTGCGCGTGCGTGAGCTGATGGCAACAGTGGTGGCGACTATGGAGGGCAAGGTGACGGTGGCGTGCGTGTGGCCGCTGGAAGGTACAGCACCAGGAAATGCTAACAAACACGTTTTTGAGGCGGTTATTGAAGTTAGTATAAGCGTTATACAAAATCTATGCGTTATCCTATTTCACCGTAACGCCACTCCCTGCGCTTAACCGCCTGTGCTTGGCTGCTGCTCTCCCTCTACTGCTACTCTGGGAGACTGGAATTCCCCAGCGGAGATAGACACCTACAGGAGAGACATGGACACCACCACCTACCCAGGCAGAGGCGATAGTGGCGACAAAAAAGAAAGCAACTGACCTCTACAGACACTCTCCCAAGGGACTGGAATGGCGATAAGCTTGACCTCAGCTACTACGCACACCACTGGAGTGATAGGAAGTTACGTGTATATATATTTACATGTTTCGCTACATCTCCAAAATATTGAATGGTATGTGATTTGAGAGATTTTCCGGATGAGTTTCCATCGTCCACCACCGACTTACTACTTACTCGCCCCAGACTCGAGGCACAGAATCTTTTGATTTAGCATGTTAAGTTCAAGAAGCATATACTGTAGTAAGAAAAGTATAGGGTGATGCTTTCTCTGGCAGGTCCGCTAATATGGGCTTGCGAGTGGTGCAATGACCGTGCAGCGTTACAAGTTCAGCACCTACACCTGCAACACCTGACGTCTCCATCCTTTTGCGGAAAAGATTTCAACCGAAATAAATCAATAGAAAATACAGTGACTGGAATTCCATCCGTAAAAGTTTCCGATGAAGACGAAATGCAGATGGGAATTTCAATGCAAGCGACGTGGTGTTGTTGGTGGGAGGCGGTGAGAGTTTGGCAGCTGTGGTGGTGAGTCCCGAGCGGGCACCCGAGGGAAGTCTTATTCCAGGCTTTCTCCACCTCTACCCATATACTTTCTACCGTGTTAAGGCAGCAGCCGTGTTTTGCAGCCGATGGACATGGCGGGAAAGGGGTACATCATGCTTGTGGGGATGAATTTGTGTTATTGGGATAAAGTTGAATGATGAGAGAAAGGCAGTACAGTACGGGGTGCCGCAGCCTCCCAAGGAGCGTCCGACTGCCCAGTGACCTGGTCAGTTCATGGCGTCTCTCATACTTTCTAAACAAAACAAAAAAAAACGCAAAAAAAACATTAGCAATAGCGGTGTGAGTTTCCAATCAAGACGATGAATAACGAGTGAATATTAATCTTATAGGATACAGCATGATAAGTGTGAAGACAGTACTTTTTTACACGTATGTGAGAGCTTTCTTTGACTTCAAGGGCCTGGTCATCCATGCACCGCCACTCAGGGTAAACCTGGAGTCCCAGTGCCCAGTACTCAGACTTGGAGTCATGCTGCTCAGAGTTAATTATTCATGACCCAGTTCCTCGTCACGCTCCCTCACCTCCGCCGTGACTCCCTGCCCCGCCCCTCACCGCCCCCGCCCTTCTCCCGCACGGTCAACACCTATTCTTCATCTTGGGCTCCTGTAGTAATATTTGTTATTACTCTCCATCCACGTGTAGTTTCAAAGATCTATGTGCTAGTAAATATATGGTGATGCTCAATAAGCAAAAATATTTTCTCTATTATAACAAATTTTCTTGTCACCTTCACTGAGACGTTGTATGGCAGATATTGAGTTGTTAGGGACACGTTAGAATAAACGATAATTATGAAGGAATTTAACGGTTGGAATATTGTGTGGCGGGCATTATATTAGGTGGATAATGATATAGTAATTATGGTAATTATCTGTGTGTGTGTGTGTGTGTGTGTGTGTGTGTGTGTGTGTGTGTGTGTGTGTGTGTGTGTGTGTGTGTGTGTGTGTGTGTGTGTGTACGAACGCGCGCGAGTTAGAGTTGCAGGTAGCAGGAGCTGCAGCTTCTCCTGTACACACGCTGGCGAAGGCAGCTGAACCACTGGCCTATTTGTGTGACCCGGCCCGTGCCTGGCCCCGCCGCCCCTCGCCCCACCGGCCGTCCAGCCGCTCTCACCCCCAACACGCCAGCAGCTGTCCTCTCGCTCCCTCCTATCTCCCTGCAGCTCGTCCCCCAGTCCTCCTGCTACCACCACACGGCCTTTTTTCCCGGTGCGTCTGCCGCGAACTCCCTCGCCCTCCCCCGCACTCCCCACACTACATAAACACCCAGATACTAATCCTCCAACCTTCCCAGGGTAGATGATAATGTGTTGTGTTATTTGGACTGGGGAGAAACGCGGGTCGTTGACTGACGGATGATTAGGTGTTCCAGGCAAGGTGGTTTAACACCCTCCTCACTCCACTTGTCTGCAATCCA
Source organism: Cancer borealis (assembly GCA_036785275.1). Lineage (NCBI taxonomy): Eukaryota > Metazoa > Arthropoda > Malacostraca > Decapoda > Cancridae > Cancer > Cancer borealis. The sequence continues at coordinate 20,779 of JAXIVD010005313.1, forward strand.
GCAATGCGACTTTCGTGCCTTCATTGCACTTCCATCAGGGAACAGTGGAGCATGTGTATATTCCGGTGTATATCTTAGTTTCAACCACGTGGAGATGAAGTCATTAGTGCGAGGACACGATGTGGGTGACGAGTGGTTGGTGGGCACGCTGCTGGCCGGCTAGAGGTCCCCCGCGGCTGACGGGGGCTTGCACGGCGGCCACAACAGCGCCGCTAACGGTGAGGGCGCGGGGCAGCACCATTTAAATATGCTAATGTCCTCGGGCGGCACCGCTGTGTGTGCATTTGAAGCTGTTATCGTGCGTGTTGGTGGTGCTTCTGGTAGACTCTCTCTCTCTCTCTCTCTCTCTCTCTCTCTCTCTCTCTCTCTCTCTCTCTCTCTCTCTCTCTCTCTCTCTCTCTCTCTCTCTCTCTCTCTCTCTCTCTCTCTCTCTCTCTCTCTCTCTCTCTCTCTCTCTCTCTCTCTCTCTCTCTCTCTCTCTCTCTCTCTCTCTCTCTCTCTCGCTCGCTCTCGCTCTCGCTCTCGCTCTCGCTCTCTCTCTCTCTCTCTCTCTCTCTCTCTCTCTCTCTCTCTCTCTCTCTCTCTCTCTCTCTCTCTCTCACTTTGCATGTGTGTGTGTGTGTGTGTGTGTGTGTGTGTGTGTGTGTGTGTGTGTGTGTGTGTGTGTGTGTGTGTGTGTGTGTGTGTGTGTGTGTGTGTGTGTGTGTGTGTGTGTGTGTGTGTGAAACAAACAAAAAAGATTATCCCACTGACAAGCAAAATAAAAAATGTTTAAATTAAACCAAACACAAAACGCAGATTAATCTGTGTCCTTCCCAGGCAGCAAGTCACTTCACCTCACCTTTTAGAGCTCGACGCTGCCTCACAGTAATATAAAGTCTTAACAAACCATGAAGATGAACATATCTAAATAAATCCACTATCAAAGATTATTTATCCTCTACTAAGAACATAAAGTAGTTTGCATTCATATTTCAGGGACTAACTAAGCAGGTGTTTAAGTCACATACATTGAGAGTAGGCTACCAACATGGCCCTGGATCCTGAGTACAGGTGGTTGCTGCTGTGATGCGTCGGAGACAAGCCTGACATGGTTAATGGCCTCACCTTCATCACCACAAACAAAAGGAGCTACGACCTGGGTTTCTTTCTTTTCTCTTTCTTGATGCAAAATTATTTCGAGGAGTAGCAGTGTTTCTTCAGCGTATAGGCTCAAAGGTGTTGATAATTCCTTAGTGTACACAGTATCTTTCAGCCATTGGGCGGGAAGAGGAGGAGCAGGGCGAGAAGGGGAAGGACGGAGCGGGATGAAGGGTAGTGACAGTGTGCGGCGGATACTTTGGGGAAAAATTATTCAGCTACGATCTGCACTTTTAAAACTTTCTTGCAGAAGAGTTTTTGTACATTTACTAACAGACACACACACACACACACACACACACACACACACACACACACACACACACACACACACACACACACACACACACACACACACACACACACACACACACACACACACACATACACACAAACAAACAAACAAAATGTAAATAGTAAACCCAATGTATGCATAAAACTTTTTAAAAAAACGTATACGCCACAACCGGAAAATTCCTTAAGCCCTGAAACGAAAAGTAAGAAAATTAAAATAAAATTACCATAACATTATATTCGTAGCAATGATGTATAGATCGAATGTTACTCAAAATCTCCCACAATCATAGAAAATTAACTTACAGCAACAATAATAAAAAAAAAAAATGTGAATTGTGATTGCGTGAGAAGCTGAGGATAATAATGAGTCGTCAGAAGCCGCTACACGGACCGTTCTGACCATCCTTCAGCAGCCAGTGTTGCTTCTGTATAGTACTCCTCGCCTACGTCCTCACACTCAAGGGCAATACAATTTTTAAAACTTAAACGCGTCTTTTAAACTTGAACGCAACACAGATACGTAGCCTTGCAGTAGTGGTATGAGTTCTGAAACCAGACTTCCAGCCACCAATAAAGCAATGCCGCCGTAGAAGTAGTTTGGAAGTAATCTATGTTTTATACTCAGCATGATACACTCTCTACATGCATTTCATTGTGTAAGTCATGTCAGTGAGTGAACAAAATATTAATTAATCACACTAGGATGTGCTTTTACAGTTATCACAAACAATTATAAGTACTGCATAGTTTGAGGCTACATGAAAAGACCGTCAAGAGGCTGCCACGCGCTAAAAGTCTAATCAGTCGCAACAAATAATACTCTAACAGTGACTTCGTGAATAAATCCCCATCGTTACATTGGCTCCCCAAGGCCCATCAGACAGCCGGCGCAAAACCATCATTACCGACCACACAACTTCAATCTTTCCTCCACAAACCCTCCAAAACAAACATTACTTTCCTGGTGACTGAGGGATTCCAAAACTCCACGACGGTTCTCAGCGGTTCATCAGACACCCGGCGAGGTAGTTACATCACCACCCGGACAGGTTCACCTTTTTCCCACCACCAACACGGACCCTTTGACTCTCTCAGACATCTTGACCTCGTCCAAGACCTTACTTCCGCAGCCATTCAGACTTGTCTCTAAATATGTGAATAAACTGACAGGAAATGTGTCTTCATGATGGAATAATAGTGATAATAATAATAATAATAATAATAATAATAATAATAATAATAATAATAATAATAATAATAATAATAATAATAATAATGATAATAATAGTAATAATAATGATAATGATAACCATAATGATAATAATAATAATAATAATAATAATAATAATAATAATAATAATAATAATAATAATAATAATAATAATGATAATGATAATAATAATAATAATAATGATGATAATAATAATACCAATAATGATTATGATAATAATAGTACTACTACTACTACTACTACTACTACTACTACTACTACTAATAATAATAATAATAATAATAATAATAATAATAATAATAATAATAATAATAATAATAATAATCATAATAATAATAATAATCATAATCATAATCATAATAATAATAATAATAATAATAATAATAATAATAATAATAATAATAATAATAATAATAATAATAACAATAATAACAATAATTTAAAAAAAATAATAAAAAACAACAATGAAAATAATATTAACAATAACAATAATCCTATCACTATTCTTGACACTAATGATAATGATGATGATGATGATGATGATGATGATGATGATGGTGGTGCACACTGTCCAGCACGGTGGTCGCACCTCAGCCAAGCGTTGCCTGACACGCGTCACGGTCACGTGCAGTAAATATTTCTAAAGTAAGGCCGCGGGTATTACGAAATATTATAAATCTTGCAACTCATATAACTTCATATTATTACACAAGACCCGCTTCGAGATACGTGATCCACCAAATACTCTCGTGTCGGCGATAATAATAAAGAATTATATAAAAACAGCTACAGGTCACACCGATGCCTCGCCGTGGTTCAGGCTGGATAGGTGGTCACCCGCAGGCCATATTCATGTAAGGAAACGTAACAAAAATTAGGACTTCGGCGAATATCTGCTTCAGTGAGGCTTAACATTTCAAATAACTTATTGATGATGGAAAGATGCACAAAAGAAAAAAGTTACTCTGGTCATGTAATCAAAGTTCCCTTCCTTCTTTCCCACGAGGACAAAGCACTCTAAGGTTGTGTGTTCAGTTCCCTCTCCTCCCTTCCTTACTCCCTCCGCCTCGCCTTCCTTCCCTTCATAGCTTACTTCCATAGTTTTCCTATTTCCTTGTGTGTGTGTGTGTGTGTGTGTGTGTGTGTGTGTGTGTGTGTGTGTGTGTGTGTGTGTGTGTGTGTGTGTGTGTGTGTGTGTGTGTGTGTGTGTGTGTGTGTGTGTGTGTGTGTGTGTGTGTGTGTGTGTGTGTGTGTGTGTGTGTGTGTGTGTGTGTGTGTGTTCCCGTTGACATTGTAAAAGAGTGGCAGCGCCAGATCGAGGGTGTGTAATACTTAGTATGGTGAGCAGTGAGAGCCGCTTCTTCAGCGTCGTAGTTCCAGCTTGCAAGGCAATGCAACAACATTAACTTAAGAATTTATTTAATCACACTTCACCTACGACGACGCCAAACTATATTATTGGGGGAAACAATATATTTTCAACTAAATTTCAAAGATAAAAAAATTCCTACGTAGGAGTCACCAATACAGATTGCAAAACTAGCTAATAAGATTACACTCAAGACGGCTTTCAATATCCGAATTGCTTCCATGCCGTGAAAGTAGTGGTGTGCGTCTCATCTTTTTTTCTTTTCTCTCTTTTTTTGCAGTGACCTCGGTGGGAGGGCCACTAACCCACTAACGGCACCTCCTCTTCTCCTCCCACTACAAGGCAGGACGGACGTGTTACCCGCACATCCACCCCCGCCGCAGCTCCACGCACGACTCGGCCCTCGCCAGATTTCACGCACCTGCTGTAGAGTTATGACGGAGTTAAAGTATATGTATAAAGTATATCACTCATACTTGACTAAAAGAAAGAACAGCTCATATCACGCGAAATCTTCAAAATAAGGCCAACCAGTGTACGAGAAAGAGAGAGAGAGAATGAGAGAGAGAGAGAGAGAGAGAGAGAGAGAGAGAGAGAGAGAGAGAGAGAGAGAGAGAGAGAGAGAGAGAGAGAGAGAGAGAGAGAGAGAGAGAGAGAGAGAGAGAGAGAGAGAGAGAGAGAGAGAGAGACATTCCATTATATCAAGGTTAAGTTGGAATAATTGGAGATGGATGAAGGATTGTGTTATAACATGAAATATGAACGAAACTATGTATACTAGATTAGCTGGAATGGTAAATAAACACACATTTAAGGCATAAAGGATTACAAGATTATAGTGTCCTTTTTTTGAGGCCACATCAGATCCAAAAGTTTCCTTCAGTTATGCAGAGGAAATGATGGGAACAGAACTGCACCTTTTAAGACAGTGGATGAGGAGTCAATATATATTGTTGAGGACATGAGTAAGACATCATGAATGAGTACTTTTCATCATTATTTACACCAGAGAACCAAGCTTAGATACCAAAAGTGGAACAAATTTTCATGGTTGAGTCAGAAAAAAAAAGTGTGATGTTGCTTTGATGAAAAGAGAAACTGTCCATAAGGAGATAGACAGGCTCAAGAATATGAAATTTCTGACTATGAATGATTTTTTTCCTTGAGTGTTAAAAGAAAGTAGTAAGTAAAGCGGTAAAAAAAAAAGAGTAATTAGCAAACCTCTGCCCAACATACGAGTATTTAGAAAGTGGATAATTGGTTGTGGAGATAAGTGAACCTTGTAACCATAACAAAATAAATATTAGAATATATATATACATGCTAGCTTACATCCGTGTATTTATTAACAAAGAAGTATTCATGATAAACCAGAGAAGTATAAACTCACAGCACAGGTTCTGGTAAGGCAGGTCACATCTCATGAGCCATCTTGCAGGGCACTGTGTGAAGTGTGAGGTGACGACTGAAAGTATGATTCATCTTGACTTGATCAGAAAGTTTAAATTAGTATAAACACTCATAAACACTTGGTAAGGTTCGAAGAAAAAAGTTCAATAAATTAATGGTGAAGAACTAGACTGGGATTGTGACATAAGTGAGGTTCCTCAATATTCCGTATAAGGCACAATATAATTCATCATCGACATTAATCATCGAGATTCTGGGATAAGTGGTGACATAAGCATAATGTTGACTTTAAGATTGGTTGGTTGATAAGGTCTAACCATGATATTGAATACAGTGGAAACCTAAAACTATTTGTGAGGTCAGAGCAGTGGCAGATGTAGATGTAGTATAAGTAATGTGGAAAAAAAGTAACGCCCTCAATAATCATACCTTATATAATACCAACCTATAAAGAACAACTTTCGAACGAGAATTAGAAATGCCGGTAAGTTCTGACCTCTGGCCGTGAATAGTATGTGTAATAATGATATTAATACTAATAAAAATAACAATAATAATAACAATCATAATAATAATAATAATAATAATCGGTTTAATAAGAGAAAAGCAGTGTGTGTGTGTGTGTGTGTGTGTGTGTGTGTGTGTGTGTGTGTGTGTGTGTGTGTGTGTGTGTGTGTGTGTGTGTGTGTGTGTGTGTGTGTGTGTGTGTGTGTGTGTGTGTGTGTGTGTGTGTGTGTGTGTGTGTGTTATTCACTGTCACAGTCTGCTGCTGGTCTCTCTCGAGACAGCCGGCCGTCCCCCTATGGAAAGAGCTCAGAGCTCATAGTGACCAATCTTTGGGTTGGACCGAGACCACTCACACACAACACACCGGGACAACGAGGTCACAACCCCTCGACTTACATCCCGTACCTACTCACTGCTAGGTGAACAGAGGCTACACGTGAAAGGAGACTCGCCCAAATATTCTCCGTCCGCCCAGGGGATCGAACCCTGGCCCCTCGGTTGTGAGCCGAGTGTGTGTGTGTGTGTGTGTGTGTGTGTGTGTGTGTGTGTGTGTGTGTGTGTGTGTGTGTGTGTGTGTGTGTGTGTGTGTGTGTCTATATATATATATATATATATATATATATATATATATATATATATATATATATATATTTATATAAATATATATATATATATATATATATATATATATATATATATATATATATATATATATATATATTTATGTATATGCATGTATATATATATATATATATATATATATATATATATATATATATATATATATATATTTATATAGAGAGAGAGATAGATAGTTAGATATAGATAGATAGATAGATAGATAGATTGATTGATTGATAATATTTCTTTATAAAGGAAAACAGATGTAACATGAAAAACAGTTAAGTAAATGAATACTTCACGTACAAAAGATGAAAGCTTCTGTCAACCTGAAGTAAAGCCAAGGATTATAACGGTGGAGCAGAATAGAGGAAAGGAAAACAAGAACACAGAAACAAGGAAGGAGGAAAGATAGAGAGATACGGGAGAAATAAGAAAGGAGGAGGAGGAGGAGGAGGAGGAGGAGGAGGAGGAGGAAGATAAAGATGAGGAGGAGGGGACATCTGTGGGTTTAGTGGCAAAGGTCTGAGTATTAGCCGGCTAAGTGCCCTCAGGATGACAGCCCGTCACCGCCTCTGGCTTCACCACCGCCAACAACAACGCAGGAACGCCGCTAAGCCAGCCACCCCTGCCTCCACTAATACATCTAAAGCACGCGCCACAGATTAGAAATAAATTAAATAACAAATTCAGTGGAATAAAAGGAAAAATATAATGAAACACAAACTATGGATTTCCTCTGCTAACTAACAATGAAGATTCACCAAACCAACAATTACACATTTTCATTCATGTGAAAATATTCCAATAAATACATATAAGAAAATAAGGATATGAACAAAATATTTACAAAATATCAATTACCTACATCAGAGGAATCTTCTGGCAATGTATCTATAATGAGAGAGCAAAATATACGATTAAACATACTCGTGGAGATCTGAGTTGTCCTTGCCCACCAAAATCCTCTTTTTCCCCAGTTTACCTCCCAAAAGATAGACGGACCTCCGCTTCCCGTGTCGCGGCCAGAAGAGCTCTGCAAACTGCTCACTTCCTGGACACCTGCGCCGGGAGGAAGGACAAACACTGGAGGGCAAAGATCCGGCGGAGCAGGATACTGGACGTCGGTGAAAAAGGTTGAGTGAATGGGAAGGGAAGAAGGTTAGGAAGGAAGAAGAGGTGGAAAGAGTATCGATAAAAAGGGATACAAAGATTGAAACAGTAATGAATAATGATAAAGCAGAAAAAAAAGAAAAAGAGCATAAATGGGAGAAGGATACCTGCAAACAATCATTCGTTCACTTCCTGTCTCAGTCACTTCCTGTCCCGTTAAAAAGATAAAACTACAGACAGGCTATTGCTTCTGTTTGGTGTTACGATGCGAGGCCTTCATTGTTTATTTGTTTGTTGATATCTTAGCAACTTCCTGACAATACCATGCATCGCAACCTCATGTTACTTCATCAACATTATCTCCTGCTCTAAGGCTTTATCATTCAATAACATTTTGAAAGGTCAAAGTCAAAGGTAAAGGTCAGAAAAAAATAAACTTCACCAATGGAATTCCTTTTGAATGGTACGTAGGGCGGGGCGTCCAACACTAAGTGGCCGCCAAGACAAACAGGATTTTCAAATATTCATAACTCTGTTGAAACGCATCACAACGTAAAACTTTACCAATATGACCACCTACCTAAGGTATCCACTCAATTAAAAGGTCAAGGTTCAGGAAAATTTTACGAATATCAGTAGTGACGCAGAGCTACTTACTCTCTAATGAGTGTCACACTTGTTTAGTAATGGAAAATACTATATGCCAAGTTGTCCAACGTTTGTTGGTGTCCTTTCTGGTGGGAAAACTTGGTTCCCAGATAGCGTGGGCCCACCCTGAGTACGTGCCACATACTCGTACACATGAAAGATGATTTGCAGTGTTATGAGGTTACTTTCAACATAAGAATGGACCTTCATTTATGTTGTTGGTATTTAACTTCACACACTACATCTCCTTCCCATCCCATAATGACGAAGAAGAACATTTGGACCAGCTCAGAGGATATTAGTTCTCCTCGTTCACTAGATTCATTATAATTGCATCATCTGCTGCGTCCTTGGGCGTGGAACTTCTTTTCCTCCTTTCATTACTGCTAATATTTTTCCTCCATTTTGGTTCCATCATCCTTTATTGTATATGCATTTGACATATACAATAAATTGGACATCCATTTTAAAGAAGAGGGACGAAGGATTTTTTAATCCTCTAATTTGGCATTCTTCTTAATCTGTTTTTTTTTTTTTTTGTATATCCTTCGGAGCACTCCAAGATGCAGCAAAAGACTTACAGAGACTTTTCCTCACCATTGTCTTGTTCCTCATATTATTTTACACAACAGATTTTGTCTTGCTTTGTTCCTTCCTGCTTATACGTTTCCAGTTTTCCGTTAGAACAACAACTCTTTTTTTTTTTTTTTTTTTTTTTTTTTTTTTTTGTGTGTGTGTGTGTGTGTGTGTGTGTGTGTGTGTGTGTGTGTGTGTGTGTGTGTGTGTGTGTGTGTGTGTGTGTGTGTGTGTGTGTGTGTGTGTGTGTGTGTGTGTGTGTGTGTGTGTGTGTG
>JAXIVD010005314.1:0-2500 GCA_036785275.1 Cancer borealis
CTCACGTAACTACCTCCCTCGACTCTACAAACAAACAACTACCCAATCAAACTTGTCATAACCACATCCAGCAAACCACCACTCCGCCTTCCGCTTCCTTGATAATTTTGAATTTTTAACATCGACGCCTACTGATGTAACCTGAAAATTTGCAGGCATAACCAAAACTGGATTGATCCTTTGGTCCGCCTTCCAGCGTCACACACAGTCCCATTCCCCAAGTAAATGATGAAAAATGCATTGGTGGTAGTGGTGGTGGTGGTGGTGGTAGGTTAATGGATCAGTATAGTGTCACGTAATAGAAACCCTTGACGGCTCTCTCTACGGTCACCATATTTCCGTATAAACATTAGAGTAAAAACAACTATAGCAACTCAAGCCTTATGAACAGTCTAAATAACACCGACATTTTTATCAAGATTACGAGATTTTTGTACCTATCAACCCCCCCCCCCCCCCCACACACACACACACACACACACACACACACACACATACACATACACATACACACACACACACACACACACACACACACACACACACACACACACACACACACACACACACACACATACACACACAAACACACACACACACACACAGACACAGACACACACACACACACACACACACACACACACACACACACACACACACACACACACACACATACACACACACACACACACACACACACACACACACACACACACACACACACACACACACACACACACACACACACACACACACACACACACACACACACACACACACATACATAAAAAAAGAAAAAAAACAGTGTGGCGGGGTCAAGAGGCAAGATTATTACCTATCGTATAGAGGGACTTGCCGTTGAGAATCGATCGATAAGCAAACTGAAGAGTCCACGAGCGTTGAGTGACATACAATGCTACAGTAAAAACATCACCACACTGTTACAGAGTGTCGCGACACCCAGCCAGCGGCACACCACCACCGCCACAACGCCTTCAGACATGGCGATTGAGGGTCAAGACAACCATGCCTTTACTATAGACGGTAATTCCCCCTTCCTTCACCGCCTACAACAGCTTTTCAGTAAATGTGTAACTTACCGCTGACTAGATGCAGAATACGCACACTTGCTTTGCTGTGTGATCTTGTTGTATTAGTATAAAGGAGTACAAAGGAGTATAAAGGAAGGACAGACAACAGCTGCCCCACTGGATATTTAGGTGTTCCCGTGTGGCGTCCAGCGGTGTGTGTGACGTAGTGACGGACGGCTGTGTGACGCTAAATGTTACGGCGTAGTCATGGTGTTGGAGTGGTGTGTTACGGTTTGGTTTTGATGGTGTTTAATGGTGTTTATTTTGATGTGTTTTGATGTCAGTGATCACTTCAATCCCAAACGACCCAATTAGTTATTAATTTATCTGTTTACCTACATTTTCTTAAATTACCTCCATTTCCTTTTTTACATATTTTAATTTTCACCATGGCTCATTTTTTTTGTAATCTTATTCATTGCATACACATTTTTACACTTCTTTTTTTGACTACACTTCATCACCTATTTAAGAACAAAATCCATTACATTTTCTATTTATATGTAGAAAACCCTATTAAATATTCTTTAACTTTACTGCTACTGCTAATGTTGCTGCCACAATCAACACTTGCTTCATGCACCCACTCAGAACTGGCCATATTTTCAACACTTAATTCACTGATCATTATAAAGAGTGAGATTCTCCGCCGTACTTGATACTAGTGAGGAGTCAGATGAGGAGGAAGATAATGAATCTCTTCACTACTACTTGTTGGTCTACTCGTGTTTCACCTTCACACACACACACACACACACACACACACACACACACACACACACACACACACACACACACACACACACACACACACACATACACACACACACACACACACACACACACACACACACACACACACACACACACACACACACACACACACACACACACACACACACACACACACATACACATACACAATACCACAATGACTGACTATGAAACTGGAAAGAGACAATCACACACACCTGACGCCTTCACCAGACACTGCGGGGGCGGCGAACGTGAAGGTCCAGCAGAGGAAGACAGGACAGGCGCGCTGGACATGTTGCCAGATCACGCTGCTGGTCCTGGCCTCTATATCCGTGGTGATGGGCGTGGTAATGCTGGCGGGAGCTTACCAGGCGATGTTTGATGCCATCCTGAAGGGGGTGAGACGCGTGTTATTGTGTTGTTGAAATGGTTGTGTGTGTGTTTTTATTTTTAGGATAAGGCTGAAGTTTTAAGTTTAAGTCGAAGAATTTATTTTAAAGTTTTACGTTTTAGTTTAAGAAAATATTAAGTATTATTGTAATTTTGGAATTGTTGAATGGTTTATCTAAATAGATATATACGTACGAATATTTATAGACTGGGTGTGTAAGGTGTGTGATAAAAGATAAGAAAGTGCAATGAAAGTAAAGTCT